>VDFB02006191.1:0-137970 GCA_007258455.2 Sequoia sempervirens | reverse complement strand
AAAACACGCGATTTGAAAACACAGTGTGTTTTCGAACTTTTCCCAAAAACTTAGGAAACGCCTCCAAAAGACTTCCCAATTTATTTTTAATTTTACCTAAGCTTAAAATAGGTCCCCTTACACCTTATCAATGATGTATAAGACCATTACAAAACAAAACAAAAAGATTAAGAGCAAAACATTAAAATACGCTTGTATTCAAGTAGGTGCTCCTGCACCATTCTCCCCCTCTCAGCATGAAGATCAAGGACTGGAAGGTGGTATCAGTTTCAGGTCAATGCCAAGCTTCTTGAATTGATCCTCTTGTACCCATGTAGCCTCTGAGTCAGGTTTGCTCTTCCACTTGATAAGGTGCTCCATGTATACCTTATTCCTTGTTGCTTTCTTCACCCTGGACTCCAAGACCTTCTCTGCCTGAGCTTTCTCTTGAATTGGAAGGGGTATATTGCTGATATCTTTAAAGATTTCCTGATTGTTTTGAACTTCATCATTGACTGTACCCTTGTACCTAATCAAATCAGCAACGTTGAAAACTGGAGATATACCCAAATCCGATGGAAGTTCCACCTTGTATGCATTCTTTCCATACTTAGCTATCACCTTGCATGGTCCTACCCATTTCATTTGCAATTTGGTGGACATCCCCTTCTGTAATCTGGATTTGTTGAGGTGAACCATCACATAATCACCCACCTGGAACTGCACATCTCTTCTTGTCTCATCAACTTTGTCCTTCAACTTTTGTGTTGCTGCTGTGATTGTTTTCTTAACCTGCTCATGAATCTCCTTCATGGTTTGAGTGAAGTCTTCTGCATGTTCACTCCTATTATCCATTGTTCCAAGGTCTCTGAGCTCACAAACTCCTCGTGGATGCATCCCATACACAACTTCAAATGGGCTTTTTCCTGTAGTTCTGTTCACACTATCATTGTATGCATATTCAGCTTGGGAAATCACCATATCCCAGGTCTGTCCATATTCCTTTGTCAAGCACCTCAATAGGTTACCTAACACTCTGTTAACCACCTCGGTTTGACCATCGGTCTGAGGATGGTAAGCTGATCCAAATGATAAATTAGTTCCCAAACCGCGTGTTTTTTTGCCATTCTTGGTTAAAAACGTGAACCCTAATGTAACCTAACTTCTTCTTGACATGGTAAAAAAGGTGTTTTTCGACCTGGAGAAGAGGTTGGAAGATTGGTGGCGTGTAGTTTATGAGAAAGTGAATAAAATAGTGATTTTGTTGAAGAAAAATACAGTTTTCTGCTTTGTTTCTGGAAACAGCGATTTAATGAATTGATTTAGGCATTTGGCTATTTGTTACAGCATGTAGGGAAGTCATTTCAATCATTCTTATGACTGTATAGTCAGTTAACCCATCGCTATTTCCTTTTCTTGTTATTTTGTGGTTTTGTGTTTTGTTGTTTTGACTGTTAAAATAAAAAAAAATGGAGTTCTAGCCTATTTCCTGGCCGTACCAAGAAGTATGGGAACAGAGGAAGCTAGGTTAGACTCCACACCTGTACATATTGTAAATAAAGAATGCTTTTTGAGAGTTGTTAGCATGCTAAATGATTTTTCCTAGGCGAGACAGTGAGAACCCGGCTAGGAAACTGAAAGGAACGGTAAGAAGAATATTTACGGAGTGAAGTTACTGAAAGATTCTTTTGAGGTTGGGGGTAGAAATGTAGCTCGCATGGTGGCAAAGGAAGAAGCTTAAGCCTTGATCCGTTTCATGAAGAACTTTACTGATCTAAAGCCCGGTTACTACGAGCGTTTTTAGAAACCAGCGTGTTCAGCTCCCGCTTTTACGCAAGAGCTGATGTATATTACCACGTAGAGCTCAAAACCTCAAAGAATATTTGCAGTTGTTGGCAAATCCTGACTAAAGAAAACTTAGATTACATTTGGGAGTTGGGAGAAAGGCCTACATTTCTGTCAAAGAAGAGGCTGGGCTTCTAGCATTGTAGCCCTTTCAAACCCTCAATTGGTGATTTAGTGAAAGCGATGGAGGATTGGGTTATGAAGGCTGTTCAAGAACCGTTAGAAGATTGATTTGAAGCTATGGAAGCTACTTACACCCCTGCAACAATATTTGGAGGTATTAGTGATTCACTAGTCTTTAAGTGGATTAAGGGCTAGGCGGTGAAGGCGAGGGAAAACACCAGGAAATTCTTAGTAGCAGCAATTTGGAAAATGATAGCAGGGTTGGCAATCTAACCAGGGGTTCCTAAATAGTAGGTGACCTACAGGTTGAGTGGTGGATGAGATATCACCAAAGGGGTTATCAAATTGTGACCCAGAGCATTGAGTCAGTGAGTGATTCAATCCAACCCTCGTTCTATCATATGGTTTGCATATTTTGTTTCCTTTCAGCTTTTTGATTTAATGTCTTGTTAATATGTGTTTGATTTTATCTAAATTGATCCAATATTTCACGCACATAGTTTGCAATGGAGTTGAGATTTTATGGTAGGATTCAAGTCATGCAAATTCTCAATGCCCTCCTTTCTAGTTAGGGAATTATTTTGTGGATGTTTCCAACCTTGTTCACATTTAAGATAGGACATATTTGATTTCCTTGAGTCCCTCATAAAAATATGTACTTTTTATTATGGGTATTTCTAAGATGGGAAACATAGGTTTCATAGCTTCACCTCTCTAAGAATTGTCATCTAAGCTTGGGACTTTCAACAACGAGCCTTTTTCTTCGAGTTGCAATAAAACTCATGCTAGGGTTTTATAAGAGGGGAATGCAATCACCTAGAAGGTTAAGCCTCTCCAATGTCCCAATAAATCCCTTGTCCTAAAATTTGGCGATGTTAAAAGTTAAGTGATTGAAAGAAAATATTTTTGTACTTGTTAGTGATCCAAAACTACACCCTTAATGCCAAGCTATGAAAAAACTTAGCAGGTTTGGATGTAACATGGGATTGCTTTCAGGTTGTGGGTGTCCTATTCAAAAGAAGAATTGCGGATTATGGGCTAGCTCCCTTTTTGATGCCACCTAACTACTGATTTCTAAGGTAAAGGGTAAGAAATGCATATAACATGAACATAAACTAAAAATACCTAAGGTGATACACCAAAAACTAACTAGGACCTGATAATAGCCTATCACATTCAAAACAATATCATAAAACTTGGCTTACACAACTCATTTTTAAATGCAGTTCACATAAGTAATTTATAAGGAGGTCTCTAAACAAGGATTTTAGAAGGAAAACAAAAGGTTTCACAACTAACAACAATATTAACTAACACAAATTATAACCTATTACCATGCATTATCTATTAAATAGATGCCTAAACATGAGACGAGTTTGCAAGGAAAGATAAATTTCACAAAACAAACTAATTAATCACTAACAACATACTATGAAACATGAAATGACAAGGTAAAATACTCTATTTTATTGATTCAAAGTGCTTACTATATCACAAGTCCATCTGAGTTACAATACTGCTCCATGATGAAAAATAGCCCCAAAAAAACAAAGCTATCACTTTGCTAGAAAGAAAGAACTCCCTCCAAAATGCCAAAATGAAGTTAATTAAACAAAAAGATCACACAACTCTCATGCCTGCCCATCTAGAAGGTTCTGGTCAGATGAGGCACAAAAGCTAAAAAAGAAGCTTCTAAAATCACTCCAAAAAGTCCTCCAAATGGAAAAAAGTCAAGGTAAGTTCAAGGTCACATTGAAGGTGTGACAAAACAACCTCCAAAATAGTCAAAACAAGCCTTCGACAGTTTCTCCATGTTGACAAGTCATCACGTTTGTCTCCTAGCCTTGAACCATGCAATATGTGTGTTTTGAAAACACGAGGCACTAATTTGAATTAAAACAAGATAATATGTTTAAGTGATTTATAATCCATCACTTAAACAAATCACTTTAAATTTCAAATGCCAATGCAAAAGGCCCCACCATCAATATTATATTATATTTTCATGTGAATAATATCAAAGTGATTAGCAAATCACTTAAATGATGTTTTTAACTTTGAAACAAAATGCAAAAATATAATGCAATATCAAAATGCTTTCAAAAGCATTAAAAAAAGTCAAAAACCTCCCAAGGAACTTGATCATTTCCACTTACCTCATTTTTCACTCCAAGGCCACACACTTGGTCAACATCTCTGATTTTCCAAGACAAAACAAAGGTTCAAATTTTGTCTTATGTGGCATCAGGGACTCCACACCTCTTGGAAGGCACATCCACAAAGTCTTGAAAGCATCATATGTGTAGCAAAGGTTAAAGATATAATATGTGTTACTTGGCACCCTTCACCTATCTCTTATGAAGGACTTAGTAATTTTAAAGCAAGGCAATAAACATAAGGCATAAAAATGCCTAAGTCACCATTCGGCCCCCACCACATTTTAATGTGTTTTAAATTTTTAAAAGAATGGGAAAAATTCCCATTGGCCATTCCCAAGAATAGGGTTTTAACCCTAAGCAACAAAAGATAGAAAAAATGTGAAAAGAGCATCATTTTCACCATCGAGCATTCTAGAAAGTGACATGCTGCCGCCATAGGGTTTGAAGCTTGCTTAGAAAATGGTGATTTCGACTGGTTTTTTGGAAATTTTTTGATGAGAACCACATGGAATAGCAAGTAAATTGGTTTTCTTGTACACAAATCTATATTTTTAGTCTCCTTTGAATGCCATTTGGTGCATTTTGGCCGTGGCCTATAACATTTCATAACCACTTTGTTCCAATTTTCTTTTCTGTGGTTACTTAATTTTCTTTCACAACCGCCATGAGATGGTATGAAGCTTGAAAAACTTTGAATATTGCAAACCAAATGAGAAAAATCTTAGGTAAGCCTTAAGTTGACCACTCCATTATGATTTTTTAGCAAACAAAAGCAATTTTTAATCTCCAGCTTAAAAATAAAGCATAAAAATGCTTATTTCCTTCTGCATTTGTATTTAAATAGAGAAAAACCCAACATTTTTTTTGTTTCATGAAGAAATCTTAACCATTCAGGTCACGACCAAGAGAATGGAATAGGGTTTTTTTTATATCTCTCATTTGCTCCAAAATTCATGATAGCTTTAAAAAAATTTGTGTTTGCAAAAAAAACAAGTGGGTTCTCTATTCTTTTAAATTTCTAGGCCGCAACCATGGACATGTGAACTTGGCTTTCTGGTTTTGTAAAAAGAATTGTTCTTTTGAAAACAGGACACTCCATGCAATCTTTCTTTGATTTCTATAATTTAAAAAACCTATGATAGCCATTCAAAATGACCATGTATTTGAATTCTTCCTCAACCATTTTTTGTAAATCCCATGTGGGTTTCTTCAAAATGTAAAAAGATAGCAATTTTTGTAAAAACCCTAAGTGGGTTTCTTGCTTTTGAAGAAAACTTGTAACTTCTGACCATGATTGTAGAGAAAACTGGGTTTTGAATGCTTGAGTTGTTCCTTTCTGAAAATAAACTCAGTACATTTCTTCTTTGCTTTCTCTGTATTTGAAATTCATGAAAAACCTAGACGGGTTCTTCCATTTGTGAAGGAAAGATTAGATAAAAAACCAACTTTTTCTTTTGTTGTTTCATTTATGTCCATACAATTTTTTTGTGTAAAAACCCCAAGTGGGTTTTCCTACTTTTAGAGGAAAACAATTCTTCAACCCTAGGCCATGAGGAATAAACTAGTGCTTTTGCATTTTGAGTTTTCTCCTTTTAGAACAAGATGCTACATGATTCAATGCCAAGGTACAGTATATGTATAACCAAAAACCTCCATACATCTTGCAACTTCTTCATAGTTTATCATTTCATCATGTTCTTTTTCTTGATTCATGTCATGTGATAGTCCCTTCCAATCTACCCTTTTGAAAACTATCATATGACCTTATTTTAGCCAAGGACTATCATGACATTCATAAATACTGTCCTTGGACTATTATTGAATTTCCTTTGTCATTTATGACTGTGATTGTCACTATGCACAAGAATAAGCATTATAAGGATTGTCATGCTTGATGATATGACTTCCACTTATTAACTACCATAGTTGTCCTTGTTCTTTGTCACATACTCTTCAAAACTGTCCCTGGATTAGGTCACATTTCTTTGAGTTCTTTATCTTCTCAATTGCATGACTTCCCTCTTTGATAACTTTTCCCTTCATATAGGGTTTTCCTTTGGAAATCTTATTCTTGGTTGTAACAACATGTGACCTTCATTTGTGGCATGGTCCTCAACTCCTTATTGGATAGAAAAGTTAATATCTGAATCCTCATGAAACCCTAAAAGGTGAGTTTGTTTCAACTTGATATTTTCTATAAAGATCTGCCCTCTATTAACATTTCATAAGCAATGTCCTCCAATGATATTGCACACTTCATAACTTTGTTCCTTTTAGATAGAACCATGCACCAACATTGCCATTTCATCTAAATGACTATCATTCATTTTTCAAGGATTCAGTCATGCTTAACTTCCCTACTATCTTTTCTTTATATTTCTCATGATAGTCCTCTTTGATGAGGTCATTGGTTTCAACATGGTGAATGTCTATCTAGTGGACTGCACTGCCTTAGTACTGTACTAGCATTTGCAAATTTAAAATGACTATCATCTCCTTTTTAGGTCTACCTCACACTTATGAGGATTTTCTTCATGATGGTAGTCATGTTTCATCTTTTGTGGCCACTCTCCTTTGCATATTTCAAGTTGACTGTCTATCATTTTAACTTTGTTCACTTTCTCTAGTGTTATCCATGCATTGCACTATAACATTCAATGACTGAGATATGCCCTTTATATTATCTTTTGCATATCTCATAAGGCTTCCCCCATTCTCTTCATAGGTGATGATCTAGTTGTCTTATAGCATGCATTCAAGGTTGTATTCATTTTTGTTGTCCAGTTCATTCCCTTAGGACTACCCCTTGTAGACTCTTAAAAGTTTCTACCATATTCACTTGTACCATGACCTTGGCATCAAAAGGGTGTCACCTTGTGTTGCTTCATGATTGCCCCAACCATTGCTTGCTACCCCATAAGTTTGTTACTTGGTCTTCTACAACAATTATTTACCTTTTGATCATGTGCAATACATAACATTGTCTCCTCACTTTGATCCTAGTGGGAAGACACATGTCATCTATGTTGGTGACCTAAAAGCTCACCATCCTATGTGATGTGTGGCTTTCCAATAGGGTTAAGGTGGGAGGGAATTGGAAATACCTTGGATTGTTCCCTCTTGCTGCCCCATATGCTTCATGATGATTTCAGGTATGCCTTGAATTCTTCTTCATTATTTAAGAGATGCATAATTGAACTTGATGCATCTATGATTGAACTTGACGCATCTCTGAAATCAATTACTTCTTTTAATGAAATGCGTCTTGGATCCACTTAAGAAGATTGAAGGACATATCCAACAAAATGCACCTTCCTTTTGACATGATGGCAGCCATATGACTGATTCATCATGAAAAGATGAAGTATAAACTCTTGACAGCTCAAACTATATGTTGCATCTTTTGAATTTGATAATTAAAGTTGATCAATTGGTGTGATTCCATATTGATTTAATGCATTAATAGCATGTATATCTTTGATCAAGTTGCTCAATTTCCTATTCATCTTAAAACATCACAGGGCAACATGCTAAAATCTACCCTCGTGGGAGCCACATTTACCCCACATGCTATAATTAATTGAATCAGAATAGTAACAATACTTGTCCTAAATTTGCACAAGAACAAACAGTTAAATAAACAAATTATATCATAGGTGTGTTTGATCACTTCTTCCTTGTTTTTAGGGACACTTATGGTATGTTTCGTATTTAATGCATCTAGGGATCAGTTTATACATGCATAGGTGTATGTTCATGTAAGGTTTGATACTTTTCTTTTCTTAGAGCATTGCTCTAACATCATTTCTATTGCCATATGCAGGAATTAGGAACAATGAGGAGTTAGGAGGGACAGGCAACTCAGATTAGTAGTACTGTGAGACAACACACCTTGAACCAATCATTCTCAGGAAATGACTAGTCTCTCTCCTTATGTGCACATTTGTATTTGTTTACTTATTCATGTATATTATTTTCTTTATTTTCATTGAATAAGTAAATTTAGTCTTATGGCTTGTGTGAGACAAATATGCACTTTTGTATTAATAAAGATTACTTCTTTGTTTAGAAAAGATTTGTGGTAAATCCCTCTTATGTTATATGCACTTGTATAAATGCAATAATTTGTAAACGTAATATTTTGAATTATTTCATTTATGCAATTGAATCTAATATAGGAGAGGATAAAATGTACCTTTCTCTTAGTTTGAAATCAAAGAGCTCTACTTGAATGAGCTATTAGTGAAATTTAGATAATAGTACTATAAATGAATGAATTAAAAAAATCATCCATTTATAGCCAAGCGTTCTAGATTTGTACAAAAGGATATCACTGGTTCCCTACGGCCCATTATGAAATGTAATCTTGAAATACCCTTGTTATCATGGTTTTTCAATTTGTTTTTTGAGAATATGAAGGATAAATTTATAGTATTCTTTATGATGATCTCTAGACTTGGGGCTAGCAAATGGACATCCTTAAACAATGGTATCTTATTTTAATCCCAATATCGAATAATTTATTATTATTATATTGGGTTGGGTTCACCTTATTGATATTTTGCTCCAATTCTAGTTTGATTTGTGCTTTGAAGTGATTGGAATTTTCCTAGGCAACTTCTTGACAATAAACAAAGAGTCTTCTTCTTTCATTCACACTACCTTTTCTTATATTATGGTTGATTTAGAAACCTTCATAAATCTTTAACAAATATTATATTAAAAATTATTTATTGAAGCTAGTCCCAACCTTTGGATTATGAGCTACTTCCTTTTCATTATCATAGGTGTTTTAATATTGGACACATTATTTATTGCATGCTACCAACCCAACTTGGTAGATTTGATCAATACAAACTTGGGAAACCCAATGAAAGGATGATGTAATACACAAGAGTGAGACCTACTCTCTATAACAATCAGTTGAATGAAAAATTTACCCTAGGACTTGGGTAGGTCCTTAATGAAATCCATAAAGATATTATCCCATTATCAAGTTGATACAAGGAGAGATTGCAATGTCACAAGAGTGAGACCTACTCTCTATAGCAATCACTTGAATGAAAAATTTACCCTAGAATCTAGGTAGGTCCTTAATGAAGTCCATAAAGATATGAGCCCATTATCAAGTTGATATAAGGAGAGATCGCAATGTCTAAGGAAAATTAATCAATTCACCCTTCATATGTTGGAATGTTTCACATGTATTCATAAAATATTATATGTACTACTTCATTCTTGTCATGTTTTTTTTCTCATCTTGTTGAATCTAGAATTATTGATAATTGGAGAGGTGCTTAACTCTTTAATAATGGTTGCCCCTATGGAGGAGATGAATACTTACAAAGATACACTTGATCCTCGTATCTTAAGATAAATATCCCTTGTCCTTGAGTGTGTTGCTGACTCATTGATGCATCCCATTAAAGTTACTAAGTACTTACATAAGTAGTCATATCATATAACTATTCTTGGAATGTTGCATTTGGGTGACATAATAGAAATAGAAAAAAGAGATACTTGTTCCTCATTTTGGTTGAATAAGGCATGAACCCCACATTATCCTTACTATTCCTATAAATTCCCTCAAAATCCTATCCCAATATCTTGGAAACCCATGTTTGTTGTTTAAGAGACGAGATCCATTGATCCAAGAAAGAAGGCTACGATGGTTGAAAGGAGGGAAACCGCTGGCATTTGGAAGTGTCTACCTAGTTGCCATAGTTTAATTGCATGTAGCCATAATTCCACACCCCAATATTTCCTTCTCATAAGTAGATTTTTCTAGATCATGACCAAAAAGTTAACAAATATCAAATTCCAAGGTTCTTCCTTCTTGCATGGAAATAGCCCTAATACCATTTCCAAAAGCATCACATTCAATAACAAAGGACCATTTTAGTTAAAATATCTCTAGGATAGGCATGAAGCACATAACTTATTTGAGTAAATTTCCTAAGCGCTTTAAAAAAATTACATAATTGAATAAACAAGTGATATATTGGGATGGGCAAGGATTTCTTGCACTACAATGAGATCTAAATCTAGAAAATATGGTGTTACTTCCACCTAGTAATCAACATTGTATCCAAACAATTTAAAGCTTGACCCAATTTTATGGAGGGATATAATGTGACTAAGAGAGTCTTTTGTTTGCCACCTGTGGCCTTTACCTTATTGAATTATATGTACAAATATCTCCACTTTACATATAAAGGTTCACCCCTAGGCAAAGGTATTGTCTCATATGTTGCTCAAGTCTTTAATTTTAGGACTTGGTAACTTGGGGATATGGGGGTAAAATCACTCTTGAATTATTGTTAGTACATATACCTTTGTCCCTACTTATCCATTAACAAGATCAATTGGCTCCATCATGAGATCTCTATTGAATGGATCAAGATCTACCTCTATGGTATCAAGTGACTTTCAAATAGGCTTTTTATTTGATTTGGGTACTTAAGACTTTTCCACTATGTTTCAAATTGAATGGCATTCAATATTGATTTGTCCCAAGTGATGGTTGTGGTACAACAACTAGAATTTTAATAGGGCGTATAATTAGTTGAGATCTTGGTTATGTATCTTAACCTATTACTGATGAGACTCAACAATGACACCTAGCTTCACTAGTTCTACCCCTACTTCTCTTGCCTCTCATAGCTTGACTTATGTATATGTGTACATCAACAAAACTAGTGGGCTTCATTGTTGGGTGATTTATTGGTTATGGATCCATTGAGTCAATGAGTGAAACTACTTCTACCCTTGCTATTATTTGTGGACAAACTACTTGTGTTTTGTAAGAGGTGAACTAGACACTAGACAACAAGCTTCGCCAAAAATATTGAACTAATAATGGTGTTAAGTCTAGTATCATGCATTCTCATTATTTAGAGACTAGCATAGCATTTTAGTTTTCTATATGATCTCTATAGATTAATAATAACTGGGTCCGCGCTAATCTCTACAACTTTTTTACTAGTTTCTACTACCTTGACTCTACCTATACTTCTATGGTATGTATCATGCACATATGATCTATTCCTTACTCACCAAAAGGATTAAACTCCCTTGGTGAGTGAACCAACCCTTAGTGACTTGTTATTTGGCATGGTATCATCTACTAGTAGTGCTAGATAAAGTGGTGGTGAAGAACCTGTCATAGGTAGGGATGTTAGGAAAGGTTAAATGTCTATGCAAGAGATGATATTGACTCAAATTAATTAGATGCTTCCAAAATTATAGGTTTTTCCCGTGTCTATTGTTGATTCATCCATATCTAGCTTCCACTAGATTAAAAAAATAAATAGGGTCTATATCATTAACACAAGGCACCATTGGTTTCTTGGCTTTGGGAACCCTCTACCCCTCATTGGAAGAATTTGGGTTCTCACATGAGCCAACCTACAATACAATTATGTGTAGTTCACAATGAATAACAGAAAAGAAACCTCTTGATGAGTGTTTTTACACATAATAACACAAACACAATACTAAGTATTTTATCTCTCTTGAGAGGAAATCTAACTTTTACATGTTTCAAAATAATTATCCCAAGGATTCATTTGTCAAGTCTTGACTTTGCAAAAATGACTCAATGATTCAATACATTGTGTTTTAACAAGGGGCCTTACAGACACCTCATTGGAACTTAACAAGCGTTTTCAAAATTATTTAAACTTAATATGCAACCCTAACTATATTTCTATATTTGAGATTTGAAAATATTATTTAACATCATATTTTGTAATTTATGTGATTCTTTCTTCCTAAATTCAATTATAGCTCAAATAAAATTCAAAATATAGGGTAAGAATGGACTAAGTTAAGGAACCCTAAGGATAACATCGATAATGATTCAATACTTCAAATAGGTGGATCCCTCACAAGCCAATTCCTGCTTAATCAGAGATAAACTCACAATGCCGCAAGAATAATGCAATCTTCAATGGTAATGAAAGATTTTCAAATGATAAACATTCATCTAAGTACCTAATTCTGGTGTAACTCAAATAAATCTTCACAATTGAACTGATATCAAATAAGGTTCAGACTAACCATCCAAAACAACTTACAATCAATAGGGTACAAATGGTATGAACCAGATATCTATCAGATATTTTAAAACCTCATTATCATCATAGAAAAACTTTATCTAATATTGGAGAAAAGGAACCATACAAATATAAGAAATCACAAGTAGAACACCAAAATTCAATGCTTGCTTAGATTGACTTCAAATATCTAGTTTCAACAATCTTTACAATGAGAAAATATTTCCTTTTATAGGCAAGGACAACAAGACCTAAAGCATAACCAATGGTGGAGATCACCTCAATACGAAGGGTTAAGATTACATATGCATTTAATGTTTGGAGCATATCAAATATTCATTACATTATCTCCAACTGAATCTTACTGCAATATTTCTTGAGATATACAAAATTACAACTAAGATTACAATAATAGAATTGTCATATAATTATCATTAAATTTCTTGATTTCCTATCCCAAAAAAATTGGGGCACAAATTCCCAAAAATACACCTCTAGGCCGATCCAAAACAAGTTTCACTAACATATTTACAAAACTTCTCCTCAATGATACTTATACCCTCATATTTCTCTTTAACAACAATTTTATAAAATACTTCAAAGTAGGAGTGACCTCCTTAGGTTGTGGGCTGGTTGCAACACGGATTTTGTAGCATCCAGTATCATATTGATCAATCAATTGATTGTGCAAAGTAATCGTTATTGGCTTATGATCAACAAACTTTTGTATTCTAACCAAAATTTTGGTAGATTCATCTAAATATTTTGGAGATAGCTCATTAGTTTTCTTCAACACCTAAACATCTTGTAGGAGTTGATGGTGACTCCTCAACTATTTTACCTTGACCCCCATGAGTAATTTGGTAAATAGAAAGGAGATTAGTGGACAAGGAAGGAACACAAAGTACATCATTGAAGCTCCCTCCCCCCATATCAATAGAACCCTTCCCACTTACCTTCATATATGTATTGTTACCCATCAATATATGAGGTGAATTACAAGGCTCAAAAGAAGAGAACATATCCATAGAAGATGCCATATGATGAGATGCCCCTGAATCAAGAAGCCATCTATGAGATGCAGGACTTGTAGAGGCCAAGAGTGCTTGTCCTTTCATCTTGTGTAGCCTAAAAGTAGATCCTATGTCCTGTGACTTAGATGAAGATGATGGAGTTGCCGATTGAGATGCAGAAGAAGTAGCAGACACTGATGAGGGCAGCTTAATGTTATTCTTTTGAAGAAGGTGTGTCAGTTCATCAATCTTCTTATTATAACATTTATGCTCATCATGTCCTAATCTTTTACAATATGCACATTTTGACTTCTTCTTTTTAGATGATTCCTCTTTAGAAGAGGATGTGGATTCAGGAGTGCTATGTGAAGGAGGATCTTTACCTTGCTTATTAGACTTGGGTGCCTTGTTCTACTTCTTACCGTTGCCACTTGAGTCCTTTGTCTCCTTTGCAACAAGAGCATGAGATCTAGAAGACTTCAATGTGCCCATGTGTACCAACTTTGCTTGTTCCCTTGTGAGTTGAGCTGCAAATTCATCAAGAGAAGGCATTTTGTATGTAGTACCAAGAGCATCCATTGTAGCATAAAAAGTAGAAACAAACACTGAATAATCAGGACCAAGCTTAGCAAGAATAGAAAGTATCAACTGTTCATCCTCTTTAGTGACCCCACAATTAGATAACTGCAATCTAAGAGAATTGAGCTTAGAGAAAAAGTCTTGGACATTGTCAAAATTTGAAGGATTTAGACCCATGAGTTCATTCTCCAACTTAAACTTTCTTATCTTATCTGGCTTACCAAAGAGACTCTCTAAAGTATTCCAAGCTTCATTAGGATGAGTGCAAGATGCTACATGATATCTAAGATCTGGAGAAATGGACAACTTCAAAGTACCAAGAGCTTCATCTCTTCTATCAAGCCATTTTCTTTTCTCTTTTGCTCCCTGTGGTTTTGGATCTTGACCAAATGTGATTCGTTGCAACTTTGATTTTAACAATAACAACTCCATTTGAGATTTCCACTCATGATAGTTATATGGAGTTAGAAGTACAACTTTTTTCAAATCCATGATACAATGAGATATTACAAGAGAAGAACAAAATTTTTCCTCACAATACAAGAAATCAACCCCTTTGTCCCAACAAGATTTGCAATCTTTTTGCAAATTTACAACAAGGAATCCCAAACTATCAAATCAGCTACAAACTGAAAAAATGAAAATCTGGAAACAAATCTGCAAAAAGTGCATGATAAGATCTGGAGTGCTCTCGAATACCTTTCCGATGCCGCAAATTTGGAGAAAATCGGAGATCGGAGCACAAAGATATGAGCTCGGAAGCAAAAAACAATGATCGGGCTTCAACCTGGAAAAAGAGGCACAAAACTGCAAAATATCTGCACCACTGAAAAATTCAGATCTCCACCTTTCCGTCGATATTTCGTTTGAAAAATTTCGCCTCCGTATGCAGAAGTTATGAAAAAATGAAAAAAATGGCTATTTTAGGGCACTAGGGGCAAGCACCAACCCCTGAAGGCTAATGAGGAGCAAAAAATTTCGGCTCCTAAAGACTAATTTGGAGCAAAAAGCTGGCGGACATTTCCATAAAGAGTAATACAAAGTTTGCATAAGAATTAATACTTGAAATCATGCAAACAAAAGTGGTCGGCTTGAATAAGGCATTTCTTATAAAACTCTACAATTTAAAAAAGCCATTCGTACCATTTCTGACAATGTGGACGCCGGACAGAGTGTACGCTTGATAGAATGGATGCCGATGAAGGACAAAGTTGATGATTTGACCGAGAATGAGCCCGCAGATCAGGTGATGGGAATGACCACTGGAAATGAGATGTACCCGCTGATAAAAGGGAGCCCGATGCAGACCCAGAAATGACTGTACCCGCGGAGATGGACGCCGACCAAGCACGAACCTGTCGGAGTTAATGAGATCTGACAAAGGACGATTTCAGAGACTCCAATGTAGCTATTGTACCGCTAAGAGAGTGATCGGATCACAGGAAATTGAAGTGACTGGTACAATGAAGTCTGACCATGTGAAGAGCTGAGCACAAAGGTCAAGATCTGCAATAATGAACCTGCCAGAAATGACAGAAATGTACCCAACTACGCAGCGGACAAAATACCTTGATCGCCAATTGGACACTACTGAGGGAAATTGTACAGGAATATGCTAGGAATTTTGTACAAATAATTGCCCGAAAATACAAAAATTTTCCCCAAATTTAACAATAAATCCGCAGAAAATATTTTACAAAATATTTTTTTTTGCAAAAATTGAAATAATCGTACCGCACAGGGAGGTTGTCCCAACAAAAAACTTTTGCTTCAAAAACAACTTTACCCAAATATAGGCGAATTTACAGTCAAAATTCGTCTGCGGCAGCTTCCTGAATTCAACCGTGAGGTTATTGAAACCCCAATCTGCACCCAGCAAAAAACTTCAAGCCAAAATATCACCCTCAGATCTGGGAAGGAATCTGCAACACCTGGAGAGCTCTGATACCATGTAGGAGTTGATGGTGACTCCTCAACACCCCCAAGATTAGTTGCGACCAAAACCACTTCCACAAGAGAGAGAATGGCAAGAATGCTTGCTTCACAATGCAAGATTGATTGATTGCTTGATTGAAGCTTGAATACAAATGTACATGAGATGCCTTGCTTATATGGGCAAGGTTGAGAGATAGGTATGAATATGATGTTGACAAATGTCATGATCCTATGACATGAGACAACCAACAACCTAATCACCTAGGAAATGATGCATCCTAGCTAGATAAGATAAGTTCTAGATAAGCCAACTAAGCCTTCTAGAAAGAATCTTTTACCTAAGTAAACTTAACCATGTGAATATGTCCCTTAATTTACCTAGTGAATTAATTAGCTAGGTACAAGACAATTATTCACACCAACACATCTAACTCTACAATTGGATCAATTTCAAACTTATTCAACTCCTTCAAAAATGAGTCACAAGAATCCAAAAATTCTTTTATTTGAACATTGATTTTGATTTCTTCCTTTTCCGCTTGACACATAATTTATCTTCTAAAGTTCATGGACTTGTGTCCAATAGTGAGGCACTTTGAGTTTATCTCTACTCAGAATACTTCCCCTTAACAAAAATTCATTAGGAAATTTATTTATAGCCTCCACCTTTGGGAACACCATATCATGGTATTTCCCATTATCTATATATTCCTTAGACAATTTTTCCACCTCTTCTTTAAGAAAAAGAAAAGGCTTTTGTACTTGAATAGTAGTATCAATAGTTGTATTCCCCTTATAAAAGATGTGACATATCCAAGACTAAGTGGATTAGGCCTAGTATTTGATTTCCCCCATTTTATCAACATCATCCTTAAATAAGACCATAGGAGTCATAACCTTACCCTGCTCTCTTTGAATAGGGTTGACCAAGTGATTAATAAAAGTAGTGAGCTATACCATGAGTTCTCAACTAGGTTTTGGTAGCCCCATCTTTATTCATTCTCTTTACAATATTGGTTGCATACCCCTCGATCTCTTCTATCTATTGTACTCTATTGATAGGACCCAAATTGATAGCAAAAATATTAAATTATTTTGGAAAAGTGTCCTCACTATCCTTATCTACAATGGGGGTGGCTACATGCAAAATTCTTGATCCAGAGACATCTTTGGTCATATGAGACCTTATTTTTTCCTTCTTTTCCTTTGGCCTCTTTATTCTTCTAAGTCTTGTTGGATGTTGATATATGGCTATCATTGATGGAAACACTATTGGAATTAATGTCTTAGAGGCTATATACGTCAAGGATATTGAGAAAATTGTAATAAAATAAGTTGCAGGTTGTCAGTGGTAAAGTGAAGTTCAGTCTATTGGTTAGCATAGTATATTGATGATTAAAGGTTGTGAATTAAAGGGTTTGTTTTTGGGTATATCTAGTTTATCCACATTAAGTTTCAAAGATCTGAATGGATATTTGATTAGGTTATGAGCAGTTGTGTTCTAACAGTCATTCTGTTGCTTCAGTTGGTGTTCCTGAATGAAGATAATGTGATTCTAGTAAGTTCAGTTGTTGTGGGATGCTTCTCTAGTGATTCATGATGCTTGCAGATGTTTCTAGATTGTGCTCTATCTATTTTTCATGTCTACATTGATCGTTGTGCTCACGATTAGAGATTTTCTCTTACGTGTTCATATTTTTAATATTCTTAGCCGACAGGGTGTTGTAGCATGTTGTGGATCTTTGAGGAATAATTTTTTAAGGTGTTTAGTGTTTGAGGATTTTTTTGGGTCTTCACTATGTTGTGGCCGACATTGGTCGATTTGCATTGAAAATTATTTATTGTTTTGGGCTGACAGTTTGCATATGTTTTATTATTTTGTTGAAGTCGACATGTAGCGATGTAATCTCTTGTTGAAGATATATATAAGTGATTGTTCTGTCATTTGAGTGAGTGAATGTGTGAAGTGTGAGTCCTATGCACAAATAATGTTCTAATCTTTTGAATGCAGAGACAAAGTGTGAAGAAGTGTGAAGAAGAGTGAGAAGAGTTCATGTTCTTAACCGGAACTGTAATCAGGCATTAGTAGATGCTATTCTCTCAGTTCAAAATCCTACAGATGTAATCTAAATGTTTCTATAAGATAGTGTTTCTTCCTTTGGGGCAGTAATCCTTTCTATATTTGAGCAGTGAGCTCTAGGAAGTGTGCCTAAATGCAAATGCATTCCCCATTTATTCTTCCTTATACTTTTAATAGGGTATAATCTTGTGGACTAACCTCCACCATGGTTTTTCCCCTAATAGGGTTTCCAAGTAAAAATATTGGTGTTATGTGTATTTTTGATGTGTTGATGGTTTATTCTTTCATGGTTACTTATCATTTTTGAGAATAAGGTTAATAAGTTTAAATTTTTGTGACAACTGATTCATCCCCCCTCTCAGTTGTCTACCCTTGTGTTGCCAACAATTGGTATCAGAGCAGGTTCCTCAGAATAAGTTCAATAGCTTGAGGTGATCTGGGATGGTGACATACAAGAAGGATAGTCCAAGATTTGATGGAACTAATTATTCTCTATGGAAGGCTCAAATTGAGTGTCATCTGAGATGCATTGGTGAACCCTTTTGGAATATTACAAGGAATAGGTATATCATCCCACATAATGGTCCTTCTACTATTGTTGAGATTAAGGATGTTGAGTCCAATATCAGGGCTAAGGAAGCATTGTTAAGTGCTCTAACTGATTCTAAGATGACAAATGTTATGGATATGAAGACTGCTTATGAGATCTGGAAAAAGTTGGAAACTTTGTATGAAGGTAATGCACATGTGAAGGTTGCTAAGTTGTAAAGTCTGAAAGGGAAATATGAAATTTTGAGAATGGGCGATGATGAGAACATTACTTCTTTCATCTAGAGAGTGAATGAACTTGTGTGTAGTATCAGATGTGCTGGTGGAACATTGGATGAATAAAAAATTGTTGCTAAAGTGCTCAAATCCTTTCTTGCTACATACAAAGCCAAAGCTACTGCTATTGAAGAGATTCAGACTGTGACAAATGTAGCCAGAAACATGTTGATTGGTAAGCTTATAGCTTTTGAGTTAAGTGATTTTGGTGATGCTCTTCCTAAGATAGAATTTTCATTCAAAGCTACTACCTCTAAAAAGGATAAGCAGAGATATGATCTGGGAGAAAGTTCTTCTAGAAAGATATTCAAGTATGAGGAGGAAATGAGAGAGATTGAAGAAGAGGAGAGAAAACTAGATGATCTTGAAACACTTATTGTCAAAAGGGAAGCTAGAGGAGAAGGTAAGTATAAATGGAAATTTCCTATTAATTTTTTTTCTTGCAATAAGATAGGTCATTTTGCATCAAGGTGTCCGAAAAGAGTTCCTAAGCCAAGACCTAACAAGCCTAGATTTCAAAAAAAGTGTTATTATGCTGCTGATGAAGGTGTGACAGATGATGAATCTGATAAAGGGAATGCAAGTGAAGATGAATGGGTATTTTATCAAGGAAAATGATCCTATACCTACTGAATCTGCTAATGTGGAGAAAGCTCTAGCGGCTAGAGCTGAAGAAAAAGATGAATGGGTGATTGACAGTGGATGCTGTCATCACATGACAGGTGATAAAAGAAAATTTGTGATCCTGGAAAAGTATGATGGTGGTGTTGTAAGATTTGGTGATGAAAAAGTTGGTGTAATCCGTGGCAGAGGATGCATTTCTCTTGATGGTAAGAGTAATACTGATGATGTTCTATATGTGGAAGGTTTGAAGCATAATATTTTAAGTGTTGGATAGATGGTTGACAAGGGATACAATCTTCAATTCAAGAATGGAAAGTGTAGAATATTGGGGAATTCCAGAAATGTGATTGCTTTAGGTACACAAACAAAAGGTAACATCTTTCACCTAAATGCCACTGGTAAAAGTTGTCTGATTTCTCAAGTTGATGAAAGTTGGTTGTGGCATAGGAGAATGTGTCATGTAAACTTTGACAATATTATCAAGATAAGTTCTACTCAGGTAGTGAGAGATCTTCCTAAGTTGGTAAAGCCTACTAATACTATATGCAAGGAATGTCAGTTAGGGAAGCAAACTAGAATTTCATTTCAGAGCAAACAACATTGTTCAAATAAAGTGTTGGAGCTTGTTCATATTGATTTGTGTGGTCCTTCTAGAATTAGAAGTTTACAAGGAGACAAATACTTCATGTTACTTATTGATGATTACTCTAGATTGATGTGGGTTACTTTATTAAGGGAAAAATATGAAGCTCTAGAGAAATTCAAGATTTTTAAGGCTATGGTTGAGACAAAGACAAGTTTGAAGATTAAATGTCTGAGATTAGATAGAGGTGATGAATTCACTTCCCATGAGTTTAATTATTTTTGTGAAGAGCATGGGATAAAGAGACAATTATCTTCTCTGCGGACCCCTCATAAAAATGGAGTTGTGGAAAGGAAGAACATGACAATTCAAGATGCTGCTAGGACTATGATGCTGGAAGGAAATGTTCCACATATCTATTGGAGAGAAGATGTGAGTACTTTTGTTTACACACTCAACCAGGTACAAATCAAAGGTGATATCGGTAAGACCCCTTTTGAGCTATGGTCTGGTCATAATCCTACTATTAGATATTTCAAAATTTTTGGGAGTAAATGCTATATCAAAAGAGATGAAGACATAGGAAAGCTTGATGCTAGAAGTGATGAAGGAATCTTTCTTGGTTATTCTACTAAGAGTAAGGCCTACTGGTGCTACAACAAGAGATTGAGGAAAGTAGTTGAAAGTGATAATGTCAAGGTTGATGAAGACATAGTTAGACCATCCAGAACCTATGGATATGATTCAGATGATCAGAATAATAGTTCAGTTACAAGAAAGAAAGTTCAGACTCAAAATCAAGTTTAGATCATTCTGGTGAATTAGCAAAATCAAGAGGAAGAAACTACTGAAAGTGCATAATTGAGATCACAAGAGCCTGAAGTTCAAGGAAATCCTAAGAATCCAAGGTATGTTAAGAATAAATCATTCCAAAGATTAGATTATAGGTGATAACAACAAAGGTGTTCAGACTAGGAGAAAAATTGTAGAAGAATACTATTTGATTTCAAAGATTGAGCGCAATAGTGTCAATGAAGCATGAGAAGATGAACATTGGGTGGAAGTAATGAAAGAAGAAATATAGCAAATTGAGAAGAATAATGCATGGATTCTTGTTGCTAGACCTAAGGACAAAAATGTAATTGAAACTAAATAGGTCCTTAGAAACAAATTGAATGAGCAAGGTGAAGTTGTTAGAAACAAAGAAAGGCTGGTGTGTAAAGGATATTCTCAAATGGAAGGAATTGACTTTGAAGAAACTTTTTTCCCTGTTGCTAGGATTGAAGTTGTGAGACTATTTATTGCTTATGTTGCTTACAAAAAATACAAGGTTTATCAGATGGATGTCAAGTCAACATTTCTAAATGGTGAATTGGAAGAAGTGTATGTTGAGCAACCTGATGGATTTCAATTGACTAATCAGAGAGATATGCTTTGTAGGTTGAATAAAGCATTGTATGGACTTAAGAAATCCCCAAGAGCATGGTATGCCAGATTGGACAAGTATTTGTTGAAGCTTGGATTTAACAAAGGTACTGCTGATAGTAACTTGTATTTCAAGATTGATCATGATAAATATTTGATTGTTGAAGTCTTTGTTGATGATATCATTTTTGGAGGAGATGATAGTTTGTGCATGAAGTTTGCAGATGAGAAGTAGAATGAGTTTCAAATGTCTATGATTGGTGAGATGAAATTATTTTTGGGATTGCAAATTACTCAGCTAGATAAAGGGATCTTTATATCTCAGTCGAAGTATGTGAAAGAATTTCTAAAGAAGTTTGGTATGGAAGATTCAAAGCTAGTTGGTACACCTATGGTGATCAGATGCAAGTTGACACAAGATGATGATTCTTTGAAAGTAAATCAGACTAGATACAAATCAATGATTGGTGGATTGCTCTATTTGACTCAAACTAGACCTCATATCATGAATGGTGTATGCATTGTTGCAAGATTTCAAGCTGATCCTAAGGAATCACATGTGACTGCTGTGAAGAGGATTTTCAGATACTTGAAGGGGACAACTGATTTTGGCCTATGGTACCCTAAAGATGATGATCTTACTTTGAGTTATTTTATTAATGTTGATTGGGTAGGAGATGTAAATGACAAAAAAAGTACTAGTGGTGGTACATTTTTCTTGGGAAAGAAGCTGATTTCATGGTTAAGTAAGAAGTAGAATGCCATTTCTTTATCTATTGTAGAGGCAAAATACATTGTTGTTGCTAACAATTATACTCAAGTATTGTGGATGAAGTCAATGTTGAAAGATATCAGAGTTGTTTATGATGAACCTATTGCTATATTCTATGATAATTCAAGTGCAATTAACATTTCTAAGAATTTGGTGTTGCATTCAAAGACCAAGCATATATCTATCAAGTTTCACTTTTTGAGAGAGAAGGTGAGTGAAAAGGAAGTCAGATTGAAGTACATGCCTACTAAGGAAAAAATTGCAGATATCTTTACCAAACCATTGTCTAAGGATACTTTTGAGTATCTCAGAGGGAAGCTAGGAGTGATTACCCCTCCAAATCAGAACTAAGATGCATTGACTTGCATCAGTCTATGAATTTCATAGTCATATCTTGATCCATATTGATGTTGTGGTGGTTGCTACTCAGGGGGAGTAGTCAGATGTTCAAATATGTGGTTTAGAGCTTGTGTGTATCTTTGTCATTGATGTCAAAGGGGGATACGATTCATGTGAAAAACTTTGTGGGGAGAAGAGTTATGTGAAAGAGTTGAGGAGAAAAGAGTCAAAATATAAGGGGGAAAAAAGTGTTAAGAGAAGTTGCATTGATGGTGTTTTTCACATCATGTGTTGCCATCAATGCAAAAGGGAGAGATTGTTGGATGTTGCTAATATGTGGTTTTCATTGATGTCAACACTATTGACATTAATGTCTTAGAGGTTGTAAATGTTGAGGATATAGAAAAATTGTAATAAAATAAGTTGTAGGTTGTCAGTGGTGAAGTGAAGTTTAGTTGTTGGTTAGCTCAGTATATTGATGATCAGAGGTTGTGGATTAAAGGGTTTGTTTTTGAGTATATCTAGTTTATCCACGTTAAGTTTCAAAGATCCACATGAAGATTTGATCGGGTTATGAGCAGTTGTGTTCTAACAGTCATTATGTTGCTTCAGTTGGTGTTCCTAAATAAAGATAATGTGATTCTAGTAATTCCAATTGTTGCAGATGATTCTCTGGTGATTCATGATGCTTGTGGATGTTTCTAGATTGTGCTATATCTGTGTTGCACATTTGCATTGATTGTTGTGATTGCGATTAGATATTTTCTCTTGCGTGTTCATGTTTTTCATGTTCATGGTCGGCAAGGTGTTGTAGCATGTTGTGGATCTTCGAGGAATAATTTTTGAAGGTGTTTCATGTTCGAGGATTTTGTTTTGGGTCTTCATTATGTTTTGGCTGACATTGGTTAATTTGCATTGAAAATTATTTATTGTTTTGGGTTGACAGTTTGCATATGTTTTATTATTTTTGTTGAAGCCGACATGTAGCGATGTAATCTCTTGTTGCAAATATATATAAGCGATTGTTTTATCATTTGAGTGAGTGAATGTGTGAAGTGTGCAAGTCCTATGCATGAATAATGTTCCAATATTTTGAAGGTAGAGACAAAGTGTGAATAAGTGTGAAGAAGAGTGAGAAGAGTTCATGTGCTTAACTAGAACTATAATCAGGCATTAGCAGATGCTATTCTCTTAGTTAAAAATCTTGCGGATGTAATCCAAATGTTTCTGTAAGATAGTGTGTCTTCCTTTGGGCAGTAAGCCTTTTTGTATTTGGGCAGTGAGCTCTAGGCAGTGTTCCTAAATGCAAGTGCATTCCCCATTTATTCTTCCTTATACTTTTAGTAGGGTATAATCTTGTGGACTAACCTCCACTGTGGTCTTTCCCCTAACATGGCTTCCACATAAAAATCTTGGTGTTATGTGTATTTTTGATGTGTTGATAGTTTATGCTTTCATGGTTATTTATCAGATCTGAGAATAAGGTTAATAAGTTTAAATTTCTGTGACAACTAATTCACCCCCCCTCTCAATTGTCTACCCTTGTGTTTCCAACAAGTCTCTCTAAACTTAGTTCAAGAGTTTCAATTACAGGTTGCTTATGCTTCAATTTTCCTTGCAACCATTTTGGGATAAAAAATTGATCAAAATTTTGTTCATACTAGGATGGTGGAGGAGAAAAATTATCATGGATGTTCCTAAGTTTACATTTGTTTCCTCCACAAACATTTGTTCTACCCTAGGTTTTGTATCAAGTGCCTCTTTTGGTTGTACCTAATGTCAAACAAGGGTTTCATCCACTTGGCTCAAGTTAGACATTCTATATTCTTCTTGTGCTTGTAAAAAATTTAAACACCTTTTTAGCATCTTCCATGGTTGGTGGCTCAAGAATCTCTTGAGAAGTAGGAGTTAGAGCATCCCCAACAATTTGACTTAACAAAGTCATTTTCACTCGAGATAGCACTATAGCAGTAACCTCCTTGGACATGTGAGATATATACATTATAAAAGTTTGGGGGAGGTTAAGAGAGGTAGGAGGGAGAGACATAGATGGAATGGTAGATGATAGACATGGTGAATTGAGTAAGTGATATTGAAGGGGAAGATGATTGGGAAGTAGGTGAAGGATTAGGAGAAGAATCAATGGTTATGGGTGCAATAGGAGTGATGGTAGAAGTAGAGATATACACAAAGATATCAATGGGAGGGCAAGAAGTGGAAATGGTGGTTGTAGAAGATATGGAAATGATAGGGGTGTTGAAAAATTACGTAGCTTAATACTTTGTAGAAATATTGTAGCTATAGATCTAAATTAAGTGTTCTGTGTTAAAATTTCTTTGTGGATGATTATTTTTTTATTTCATTTTACGATTTGTAGAAGTAGACAGAAGATTGTAGAAGAATAAGACCAAAAGAAAGAAGTTATACAACATATACCGTGGAGAAACCCTTTCGGGAAAAAACTCCACCAAGAATCAATGTATTATTTAATCTTAGAATAAGATTACAATAATTCCAATCCTTGCTTGAGATGCTTATTTTTCCTTCAACAATTCTTCTTCACAATCTGCAATAAAATCTGATAAACTCTATTCAAATTTTTGCAATTTATAGACAATAATGAGCCTTGTAAACTCAAAAGAGTTTATAATTACAAAGTACAAAGATTATCTCACAAAACCTATGCCTATTCTTTGCAAACTTAGAGTTCTTCTGTGAAAAATAATGTCAAACCAAGTCCATCAATTTGGGCGTCCCAAACTGAAGTCATAACTCAATGTTGATTCCAAAGATATCTTCTAAGCTTATCCTCAAAGTTGGCACCCAAGAATGGGCCCACTTAACTCAGTCTTATAAAATATATTATCACGCAAAAGTGTTAACAACAAGATGCCAACTTGGGCATCCAAGGTGGGTCCAAGTCAATCTATTTTAATTGAAACATATCTCTCCACCATTCATGCAAATATCATGCATGATTGATCATCCCCACTTAACTGAATGTATCACCTGTTATATGTCATGCAACTCAAGTCATTAGTCATGCATTCCAAGTCAACTAAAGTCAACTAGCATTCAACTGAAACTAACTACATGCAACTAAAGATAACTGAACCATAACTAAACTAAACTAAACTGAAATGAACTAAACTAAACTAAACTAAACTGATTTGAATTGAACTAAATTGAACTAATTTGAACTAAACTGAATTGAACTCCACACATGTAAAAATAAATCCCTCACTTCTAGGATCTTTACATGCATTACTGAAGTGCTATCTTTTCTCCAAACAGTTAACTTAACTCAAGGTGAGTTCCACCTTCCATATGGGTGCCCCATGTGCTCCTATTTTTTAGGAGCTCTTCATGGGTGTCCCCACATGTTCCTATCATTTATAATTAATTACAAATGTCAATTTAACATGTTCATTTCATTTGAATTTAATCTCTTTCTAATCCTAGTGTTGGGGAACACTTTCCAAGGACTTAGGAGATACATGAAATATGTTTACAATTTCAATTAAATGGCATCCTATTCCCAAAATTAAGGTGGAGAGATAGAAACTAGAGGTGTGGGGGATGAAATGGGATCCTCCTGACTTGTAGTAGGCTACTCCACTGTGTCATGTTTAACTTTTTTGTTTCTCTTTCTTTGAGGATTTATCCCTTCGGTAGAATCAAATTTTCACTTATATACTCTGGGCTTAGTTGTAGATTCTCTCTCTTCCTCCTTTATCTTCTTCCCTTTTCCCTTATCTTTATAGGAAGTTCCTACTTCACCCTCTGTTGGCTCTTTTTCTCCCTTAGCTTCTTTATTTGCTTGTTCTTCTTCTTCATCTGAGTAATCTTGTTCCTCTTCCATTTTATCAAATATCAAATATATTCCCTAGTTCATACGAGTTGTAGATTGAGCTTCTACCCATATCTTTGTTAACCTCATGACTTGTCTTATTATTACTTTTAAGGTTTTTAACCCCCTTCTTAGCCTAGTCTGGTAGTGACATTGGCTTATTTGTCACTTCAATATATTCCTTCTCTTGTAATGTCTTGTCATCTTGAAAATTTAATTAGGAATAAAAAATAGGAAAAGTGTTCTTATATATTCAACAACTAACCTGGAATAAGCCTTCTTCCTAACCTCTAAAAAATCTTTACAATTGGCCCAAAAGTATTCAATATCCAACTTGTGCCTATACATCTTGCCTACATATTTCTTCATTTTTCCATATGGATAAAAAATGATTTATGATATTGTGAAAGTTAAGATGGAAGAATTGCAACTCCATATTTGATCCTTCTACTAACTAGTGAGAAGGATATGCATATAGTCCCTTTCTAACTATCATGGGATAGGGTACTCTGACCCTATGCATATTTTTGAGTAATTTATTGAAGGTGTAGATTTACCTTGTCATTTCTAACAACACCTTTTTATCTTTGGGGTACTTGGGAATTTTATAGGGTGCACCATAGAATCTATCCATTTTGAGGTATTACAAGTGAACTGAATTAACCAATAGCCAAATTTTTAGATAAGGTCTGTAGCAAAAGAGGATAGCCTCCTATTAAGATCTCTTTGCAATTTTCTCACAATGAACATAATGAAGGCATCAATGATCCTCTTGTAATGGTTCATGACATTGTACATTTTTAGTTGAGTGTAGAAATCATAAACCTCATGTTTATTAGGGTTTTTGCTAGCTAGGCCAAGACATGTCAATGCTTTGTATCTAAATTTCTTGGCCAATGTGTACACAATGTAAGAGGCCATGTGGAAAACCTTAGTTTCCTCACCATGGAGAACTAATGGTGGATATTATCACTAATGATCTACTCCCAATGAATCTTCTTAGACCCTCTAAAAATTTCCTCCACATAATAGAATATCCAATTCTAAAATGTTGAATCAATACCCATCACCCTACTCAACAAATTCACTAAGTCATTAACCTTAGGAATTAAGTCACTCCTATGTAGATATTTGGGTAATTTCATAGTAGAGGACTTAAGACTCTTTAGCCACAAGTCATTTATAGTCTTCATACATTTCTTTGGTCCTTGATCAAAACCTATCAATGATTTCTCCTTGGTAATTAAATATATAGGTGAAAAAATTAGAATACCAAAGGCTTTTGTGATGATAGCACTTGATAAATCTACTAGTAATCTTTCATCTATTGATATGATTTTTCTAGAGTCCTCATAATAATGCTCTATGTAATCCATAAAAAAATCAAGACATTGAATTGAAGTGGGGAAACCAACAGTTTGAGCAATATCATTTTGTAATATCTTCCTTTCATTAGGAGTCGGATTACTCCCAAACATCCTTTCTTTTAAATCTTCTATCTCAATGTGGCAAAGATTTGTATCCGGTGAACTCACACTAGTATAATATTATACCATGGTTTAGCATGTGGGTTTGCTAGCCCCAACTCTAGAGATAATTGTAGAGAATAATATAAATTGGTCCTTCACAATATAAATTATCTTTCATTTAACATGCTACTAGAAACTAGTGATCTACTTACATACATATTTGGAAGGATTGGTCATAGATAGTTAAAATTTCAAATTAATCTTACATAGAATTGGAACAAAAGATCAATAAGGTCATAGATCAATTAAAGAGTTTCCAAAAGTGTCCGCATTTCTAAAAAAATGTTATTTGAATTTGAATTTCAATACAATATAACAATTTCACACTATTTGATAGTTTAAAGTATTTGTACATTATATATCCTATCTAAATAAGAAAACTTCTTATAGACTCATTGCTTTGAAAGGGACTCTACTAGGAGATAATTGGAAGATCAAAATCAAGAACATAAACAATATAGCTAATGGGAAACTTGTGTGAAGACACCCATCCATACCCATTTTCCTTTACCCAATTCGGTATGATAAAATATGTAGTCCCAAATGTATAGAAGTTTAAGTAGGGATAAACATAATCTATAATAAAACATATCAAAATGGCATTGGCATTGGTAGAAGACTCGAGCCTCCTCAATTCTACAATTACATCTAATTCCCTTTCAGTGTAGTCAAGAACAAAGACATTTGGAAATTCAAAGCATTTTTTCAGTGAGCCCAAATCAAACATTGCCCTCGTGCATATCATCACATCTGTTGGCCATTTATGCACATTGTTTGCAAAAGGCATAGTCAACACAAAATCAAATTACAATATAATGATAACTAATATAAGAATTTTTGGTCCAAATTTGTGTGATATTTCTTTATTTATTTATTTTGATGATGAATCATGAAGTGTGATATTAAATGTTGATTAAAATTATTCACAAATTTTTTAATCAAAATCTCTTCAATTAATTTAAATTGATTCCATTTTTTAATATTTAATTTTTTTATTAACCTTTTATTTGTGTAGATCATTTTTTTACAATTATTATATTCTATAAAATTAGTGAACATAGTTCTATTCTTTAAATATATATGTACTCATAATCTAATTATTCTAAAATTTAAATTTTATATTTCCTACTTTTTGACTGATTCTTTCAAAAAAATACAATTATCTATTATCTTACATGTCAAAATATTTCAAAGTGAGCATTGAGGTTCTTGTGTTTTAAACATAGGTCTAGAGGCCATCATAACTCATCGAATTATTAGATAAGTGTATATTCTCATAACATCAAAGTTTTTGTCATAAAACTTGCACTAACACGATCATAATCATTTAAGCACTTCCATACTTTCTTGGCATGTATTCACATTGTTCATAGACAAATGGGGTTACTTGTTATCAAGAAAAAATTAAGTATTTCTTCTACATAGAAAATATGCGTAGCTTCCTAAAGACACTTAAAATTCACCTAATTTAAAATAAATGATTAATCTTATTTCATCCATTCACTAAGCACTAATACACATCACTAATTATTATATTAAATAAAATAAAATTGATTTATATTTAATTATTATATTAAAATAAATTGGTCCATTTGCATCCCTTTGTTAAACTAAATTAATTAAACTCACTCTCATCCACTTAAAAATAAATAAATTAAATCTTAGTAAAGTTATTCCTCTAAAATCCATGGTTCACATCATCTATCTACAATAATTAAATTAAAATAAATAAATTAGAAAAGGGCCCCTTGCTCGTGATCCAATGACTTGAGTGCAAATCCACCATCCATCCATCATTTAATCTTATACATTCACATCCTCATGCAAGCACCTATAATTGAAACCCTAAATCATTTATCTCTCATCCTACACACATTGTGCTCATCTAAGGGATCCACAATCAAGATCAATAAGGGAGATCCACAAGCATATCCTCCTACATTGATCCTACATACATATCTCATGCCTTCTACTTCATATGTTTATGCAACAAATACATCATTTAGTAAGGCGCATGCTATCTAAATCTTGAAGAATCCAAAAGTAACTACATCACTCACATCTATAAGAAAATCTACTCAATACAAGGAGATCTCTTGCTTGGTAAGCAAAGGGAAGAAGTTGATTTTATATTTTCTACACTCAACCTTAACGTATTTTATTTGATTTAGAATCATTATTTAATACGACTTTAATCTCTTACCTCATGTTCTAGATCTAGCATTGTGAATTATGTTTTCTCCCAAAACAATTGATCCACAATCACACGACATTGTTTAATCAAGTCAAAGCTAGGGATTTATCATGAATAATTTGAGGAGTGTTAAACTTGTCCGATTGCCGAAAGTGGGTAAACTCCCCTTCGCTTTGGGATTAGCTAAAACTAGAAGGTATAACCAAATATCCACATATATGATAAACCAACTATAGTAGTACCCAATGAAAGTTTTCCCAAATTTTACCATTAGACATAAACTTACCTACTACTATGAACTCTATCAAGTTAATGTACATATGCAAAAGATGATTCTTTCAAGATGAAAAATTTCAAGGTTTGCTTCAGATATTCCTTGGGTATAATAATGAATCATGCGGTGCGTAAAAACCTACCTCTATTCCTAATATACTATTTAAATATTCTTCATTTTGAGGAGGATGGTTGAATAATTTTTCCCAATCTATTAATGTCTATCTAATGGGTGACAAATAGATTGTAATTGTAATGTGCACGTTCCTCTTCAAAAATAGATCAAGTGAAAATAATAATTTATTTTTCTCTTTGTGACATAACCAATAATACTAAATGAACCAATCTAGTTCTAAGTATAAGGAATCCATTAGCACCTTTTGTTAACACATAACATTATGAATGTCAAATAATTGTTCCATTTAGTTGAGCTAATTGGTAGGACCTTTGCTATCAAAATCTTGCATATCCAACTTTTATGTGAAGTGTCTAACCATAGAATGATGATCCATCTTCAAATCTAATTCAAACCCAAAGGCACTCTTTCCCTTAGGAGACTCCTCTCACTCCCAATCCTAGTTGTATCACTCCCTATGTTTGGAATCTCTAGGACGTTGGTCATGAAAAAAATTCTCCATTATCTTCTTGATATCACTTGTCTTAGCCAACCCTTGCATCTTCTCTACCATAATTAACAAGATTTAATCCTTCATATTTTTGTTTCTTTTTTTAAAAATTTATTTGTTTATAGATTCATTATCTTTAAGAACTATCTCCTCAATTTATACATCCTCATCACCTAGATATTTCTTAATGTGAAAAATTCCTTTTGTCTTTTATTGTGAGACCTACCATGGTGAAAAATAATAATTTAACAAAAAATCACACAATACAAGTCCAACTAATCTAAAACATTTATTGTGACTTACCAAGGCCTATATGTTACTTCCTAAAATAAATATTCAAGATTTTTTTTTATTTGTAACCTTGAGAATGGATATGGTGGAAACACTAGTTTCATAACGAATTCTTCATATCTACTTGAATTTAAAAAAAAAATCAATACTATAGGTGTATCAATGTGCCCTTGTTCAACCCTCCAAATTTCTATAAATAATTCATTTAATTACTACCCAAGGAGTAATATTTTTGGATACCCTAATTTAATAATAACTCCATTAATTTTTCTCTAATTGACCTTGAATCAGTAATGAATCAATGCTAGTATATCCTTGAGTAATCCTCCAAAAACAAAGGAAAAATTCCTTAAAATGAGATATATGTGCTTCCTAATATGACCTACAAATTCAAAAGAAAATCACCTAATTTCTCTCCTTCACGATGCCAATATTAGGCTCTAATACCACTTTTAATGAAAAATTATAAAAGAGAAGGAATATAATATGCTAGAAATACTTGATATTTATAAGCCATCTTGAGGAGGAGGCAACCAATATTCTCTAATAAAGAACTAAATTCATAATATGATCATCACATATAACACTCACTACCTCATATATATCCTACTTATACCTTCAATATCACCAAATCTAACTTAGATACCAAAGTATAACACCTAATCCAACCTAATTAACTAAATAAGAATATAATAAAATTTATATGAATTAATTAAGATTTAAGGTAGCCACAAGCTAACTACCTATAACCCTATACACACAATAAGATTAAAGGTGTAACAACTCCACTATTTATTAATGTGTTCATTTTCAATCAATTGTACAATAAAAAATACCTATAAGACTAATTCTCTCAAAATGGTACACACATTGATTATGAAGAAAATTAATGGTTTTGCTTATTTATAAAATTAGCTCATGCCTTTTGCCTTTGTCAAAATAAGGACCCACTTAGTCCATTAAATGCAATATTTTAATGAATTATATTATGAGAAAAAATGTGTTAGAATGACCATAGCTTGAAGGAGTACCATCGTGACACATATCCAATAGTACAAGTGCTTTTACCTTTCATTTTACTCACCACAAAAAAATATGAACTATACTAGGCCCACCTACCGAGCTAACTCATTGTGCTCATACCAACAGTGCAGTGGCTTCAAGTTGTCATACTAACAACTTAAAAAACGTATTCCAATGGTTAGATCTCTTTTTTTCAATCAATGGCTTCACTTTCTTATGAACTTTTTCATAAGTTCATTGTCATGGGGCTCATTTAAGCTAACGTGTCAACTTCTAACCAATGGTGCAACAAGGAATACTTGTCAAACTAATAACTTATTTCTATTGCATTGCTTGTTGATCTATGAAGCAATCAATGATGTAGACTTACACCAATGTCATGAAAATACTTGCAATTCTACAATAAAATTCATAGCTTGTCAAAATGGAAAATGAAGGCTATTTTTTATTGAATTCCCAAACTAAAAGGAATCAAAACTTTGAAAATGACAATGATAAAGAGTAATTTATCAATATCACCCTAAAATGGTGAATGGAGAGAAAATATCTATAGTAAAACATGCAAATCCATAATGGTGGTGAAGGTTCTAAGATCTAACACACATTAACACACAAGGTACCTTGGCACTCATGACCAACTCAACCCACCACCTATCACTTTTAATTATTGCCACAAGCCTAGATTTCTCAACCAAATGTGGGAAAATGAAATTGATTGAAAATATCTTTAATGAAAAAGAAAAAAGTTGCACTCTCAAGAATACCCAAGGTATCCACAATTTAGGCCTAATGATATATCTAATGATTCTAGACCACTTCAAAGACTCGATGGGAACTAAAAACTTTTCTTTCTTTGAGCCACCTACACCCTACCCATAAGCTATAGGGATTTACACCTTATTAACAAAGTCTCGTATAATGGCCCACCTAACCACACACAAAACATGGTCCTTTTGGCATAAGCTACATTAATTGTTTAAATGGGATTGATTCCCACACTTGAGTAACTACTATATTGAATCTAAAACATTGAATGTTTACATACACTAATTATTATTTTTTAATTAGAAAAAAAATGATCTATGGGGTTGCACCATTAATAAAAGTAAATAAGAAAGGTGCATAAAACACATTAATAGGGGTGCATTGCATTAACCAAATGGATCCTATAAATCACAAGACCTCATTAGATCTATCTAACCCAAATTTGAAGCATTTACACCAGTTTTAGAGTGGGAACAAAAATGCATATTATGGAAGACCAAATCCTTTTTGAAGGAGTCTTAATTTTTCTTTCACACAATGGTCCATATCTTAAATTAACTCTAACATCATTAAGATCTACTAAGGAAAGCTAATACTCATTTATACGAACATAACCTTTTGTTGTTGAGGCATTAAGACTCCAATCCCTAAGAGGTTGTGAGTGCTATTATCTGTCATTTTTTAAACCTCCATTCATGATTTGAAGGGATGTTGAGACACACTTACTAGCATAAAAACCTTTGTGGCTAGAGTATTAACACTCCTAACCTTAGGAGGAAGTGACCCATTAACTGTTGTTGAGTGATATTGAAACCCTTTTATTAACACATAATATTTTATTTCTAAAGAATGAACACTTCCAACCTTACAAGGTAGTAGAGACCCATAAAAAATATTGCTAATAAAACCTATGTCTTTGATGTGCTTTACTTGAGAGGGTTGTGTTGTGGCTTGCACACATGCCCCCTCGAAACGAGGACCCCCCCCTTTGTGTTTTCTAATCTTTAGGTGTTTTAGATTAGTGTACTTTAGAAGTTTTCCTTTCAAATAAGTGTTGGATTTGGTTTTAAATCTTGGTCATGTCCAAAGCTCAATCTTTTTCTGAGAGCAAATATTTGAGGGTCATATTGGATAAATAGGACCCCTACTCGAACAAGGTCAATTGATGGTCATTTTCCCAAAATGTTGTCTAATGGTAATTTCTTTGCAAGGTCTAGGATGGTCGTATTTCCACATAATTAATGAATTCTTGCCATCCTATCAATGACGATGCATTATGGCATTTAGTAAACGAAGGTTTATGTGTTTCAACAAAATTTTGATGCAATTGAAGTTATTTTGAAGCTTGTTGCATGCTATATAATTTTTTTTTGTAATTTGTGCCCTTGTTGCTAGAATTTTAACCTTTTCAACCAATCATCTCCAAGACCCTAAACACATTTCTATGTATTTTCTAGGGTTTTTCTTAGCTTTCTTCAATATTTGATGGTTTTACATCGACTAGGGTGTATTTTGTGGATCTAGGGAACGTTTAAATTTGGTTTCATTCAGGATTTATCCTTGGCCCCTTTATTTTTTCACATTGTCCTATCATCATTCTTTTTTTGTAGAGCTTTTCAAAGAAACTCGTTATTGCAGAATTTTGATAGCTATCAAAACATGTCTTGTTTTCCCGGAGTTGAAGTTTTATCTTCATGTTTTCATGAGTTTCTGCTAAATGTAAAATTCCAACCTTGACTTATATTTAGGACATGTACCCTTCTTTTTATCATAAGGTTGTGTAGGGGTCATTTTTCCACTAGGTTGGGTTCCCTTTATTTATTTGCAATAAGGAAAAATGATCGTTTAAGGAATAAAGGGTAAATTTAGTGGGATTGCAATGTTGATTTCTCCATAGGGTTGTGTCTATATGGTTTTTTTGTAAGTTTCTTCCCCCTAAATATTTGTAATGGAATGGTGAGTATGAAATTGTTAATTTTGTAAGGGGATTGCTTTGGGTCTTTTTAATACCTTGATTTGGATATCTATGCATCTTGGTATGAATCTTTGGAATTGTTTAAACATGTAGTTAGTTTTCAAATGTAATTTTTATAACATATTTATTAATGTTTTTTATGTAGAGTTAAATAGTGAGAGTAGTCAAGATGAAGTATGAATTCAAAGGTGTTTACCCATAGTTGAAGATTACTTTAGATTGAAATTTGATTCCTCGGGAAACTTGCTAATTACAAGAAAATACTCTTCTAGTTTCATTCACACTACCTTTATTCACATTCTTGTTGATTTAGACACCTCCATTTAAATCTTCTAGTATATATTAGTTTCAAAATTGTTGATTTTAGCTAGTCTCAACCTTTAGATTGTGATGGGATTCCTTTTCATTATCATAGCTGTTTTCATATTGGCCACATTATTTATTTTCTTAGTGATGTAAAATTATTTTGTAATGTGTAATTTGATGTCTACATTGTGTAGTGTTTGGTGTTAGTGACTTTGTATTGAATTTTGTATGTGGGAGTCAAGAGAGGATTATGGTTCTATTGTTTTAGAAATTTTTTCTCTTATTTGCAAGTTTTGATATAGATTTAACATGATAAACTTGCTTTAATGGTGTTCCCCATGGTCCTAGGTCATAGGACTTGATTCTAGGACCACTTTTATGAGCATGAATTTGATTTTATATGTAACATGAAACCCCTTTTGGATCCATTTACCATTGTGACAAAATTTAAATTTGTTTGATCAAGTAGGTTGGCAAGCCTGCCTAAGAGGCCACAAGGAGTGGTCCTAGGGAGCCTTCACACTAAGAGTGTGGAAGGTTGAAGTAGTGGTTTTGATGATCAGCTATGAATGTGGTACTTGTCACCTTCATAATTGAGGATGGAGGGATTAGAGTTTTATTTTGGTTTTCCATTTTATGTGTGGAGAAGGCTTTGGGAAATTCATTCTTACTTTTCTCAATTTTGGTTTTTGGGACGGGGAAAAGAAGTTTGGTGATTAAAGAATAGGAAGAAGGAAGTTGGTGGGAACAAAAAACCTTGGAGGCCTTACTAGTGGAAGTCTTCTTCAACCTCTTTCCAATTGTTGAAGATTAACTAGGTTGGCATCTTGTCTCCTTATTTAGCTTTGAAAATAATGTGTAAATGTGTTTGGTGGTTAATTATATGTTGGTTTTGTTGTCAATGTTGTTTGTGGGTTATGATTTTGTTATGTAGTAGGAGTATACTCTCCCGATTTGATGGGAGTACTCCTTATTTGGGGTTGAGTGAGTGAGATGTCCTTGAGGGGAAAAATTGATGGGTAAGAGTACCCATATATCTCAATTGATGAAATATTACATAATGTGTGTAGAGATTTTGGTGAATGAATTATAAGTAGAAGATATTGGGAGAATGGTTGATATATACACAAATTTTTTGTTGGTTATTTTTCCTCAAGTAGATGTTCTTACTCCCCATCTATGAGGTTCTTGGAGAAGAACCTTTTTTTGATCCCTTGATTTTAATGGGAAACCATGTGTGCAACTTCTTATTTTTGTTATGTTATCTATATGTTGTTGTAGTAAGTGTTGTTCATCCATTCTATTATAAAATATGGTAATGTAGTCTTGTTATTTTTCACCATACATTTCCCTAATCTTAGGTGTGGATTGCATTTCAATCCTAAGGTTGGGAGGTCAGCTCCCATTGGGTAATGCAATATTTTTTCTCTTTCTATTTTATGTGCAGGTCTTAAGGTTTCATGTAGAGGAGTCAATTTATGCATATGAAGAACTATCTTTGTTGTATATTGTAATGTTGTACTTAAACCATGTAAATAACCTTTGAAGGGGGTTTGTGTAAAGGGTATTGTTGTTAAGGAAGATTGGTTTTATGTATGATATCTTTAATTGTAATGTAACTATGGGAGTGGTAGAACATTATAATTATTCTTTATTGGTGTCCAATAAGAAGGGTTAATGGAAGCTATTTTACTGTTAATACACTATTGTTGGTGTAATGTAGGAAAATTTAACCCTTTACATTTTCTCAATTATTTGGGTCCTCCTAGTTAAATTGGACTTAACAATGACTTAATTTAATATTGTTAAATGTACCTCTTTACATTTACACACTTATTTGGGCCCTCTTAATCAATTGAACTTAATTATTCATTAATTAGCCCTTTAATTCATTTACAAGCCTAATTAATTACATTTTCTGAAGGGGAAACTCAAAAATAATTAATGCCTAAACATAACACTTTACATTGAGCAATGTGTGTTCCAAGTTTATGGACCTGGAACCCATTCTCCCATGGGAAAATGGGCCCTCCCTAAACCTTTGGACCTAAATTTAAATTATGTTTTTTTTGGTATTTTAACACATTAAAATCCATAATTCAATGTCATCTTGTGATATTTTAATTTTGAGAAATTAAGGATACATACATATAAATACAAGGCTATTTTCTAAGTTTCACCTAGAGTTTTCAAGCTAGAATTTTTATGTGACTTTACAAGAGCTAAAGTTTATGATTAAGGGCATCCAAGAGCAAATATATTAGAGATTTATTGCAACATTCAAGATCCATTCATCGTGTCAAAGTCTTCTTGCATCATGCATATTTTTGGATCTAACGTTGTGATGTAGGTTTTATGATCAAATCAAGAATTCAAGGTATCATTTCAAGCAAGATTCAAGTGTCAAGATCCACATCCAATCTAGCCATTTCATGCAAGTTTCAGACTTCCTAATATCTCAATTATCAAGGTTTCATTCAAGGGTTTGTTGAGTGTTAACATATATTTTGTTCATTCTTCGTTCCCTCTTTCGTACATTATTTCAATGCAAGGTTTTATTACCAAAATGGGGTTTGACCAAGGCAAACCCCTATTCAATAAAAAATAAACATTTTTTTCCTCTTGTGTGTATGATTGTAGATTTAGGTTGAAGAAGACTTGAATACCTTTTGAAGCGCAATATTTACAAAGTTATCAAAGTTACAAAAGTTGTCAAAGTTGTCATCAAATCATAGAATCTAACCTACAAATCGGATTTCCTACTTTCTGACACTAAAACCTGGACAAATTACTTGGACCCATTCACCCATGGGTGAATGAGTCTTAGATCAACTTCTAAAAAGAACTTTTGGTGACTGGTACACATGTTTCTACCCTTCTCAGATCTACATTCTATTTTCTATTTTTGTAAATATTGAGTTTAATATTGTTGTTTCAAGTGTTATATTGCATTTTGGAGTTGATTTGCTATTTTTAGTTTTTCTCCCCAAAGTATTGCTTGACCTTGACCCCCGTCCTTGAGTCATAAGGATATCTGAAGATTCCCACTTTGACTTGATTTACCTAAGGGTTGATAATCACGTCCTTGTGGGGATCTCATTTCCCAATGAAATAAAGGAAAATAGGTCCCTAATTGGTTCTTGAATCCATATTTGATGCACCCACCTATTTTTCTTTGTTTCATTTTCGTGAAACAAAATTTTGAGCATCATATCTTGTTGATTTGGAGTCCATTTTCAGCCCTAAATCTAGTTGTTGCATTCATTTGCATTGCATTGCATCGATTTTCATCTCATTTAGGGTTGTTTACTTGCACTATTTTGCATCTTGTTTAGGGTCTTAGATTTTCATTTTTGCATCCTTTAAAATCTAGAAAATTCAAAAAATCAGTCATTTTGCATCGTGTTTACATAGCATTGCATAATCAATCATTCACATCTAAAAATTGAATCATAATTGCATCTCAAATTAGGTCTTTTTTCTTATCATTTAGTACTATTTTGCACTTGCATTTAGACCTCATTTTATAAAAAAATGAAACTGTAACTCACTGTCTGAAACCAGAACTTGAAAACCTTAGAAATCATCTCAGAAACTTGTAAATTAATTTTTAAAAACCCTGAAGTAAGACCCATTCACCCATGGGTGAATGAGTCTCTGATAATGGCTTTTCCTAAATTTTTGAGCATTAAAATCATTGATTCTACCTTTTGTGTTTTTGTATTCAGTCTACTATTTTAGTTTTCTGAATTTCTGTTATCTGAAATTATTCATATTAAGCATAATTTTTCAAATTTAGTGCATTGATTGAATTCAAATTTGCACCTAAAAGATATCATTTTTAGGCTTTTACATAGCATAATAAAAAAATTATCTTATTTTAAATCTACAAATTGCTTGTATTGTACTTTACATTCTAGGATATATTTCATTGCATTTTACCTCATCCATTTTCGGTGTACCATGGGTTTGTGAAACTTGTATGAGCTTCACGACTTGGTGTCCTATTTCCAATACTGTTGTGAGATGTAGTTCGAGACTCATGTCATCTTGTGATACATCACTCATCGTGGATCTTGGGTTTTCTAATAATTGATCCTTCTTTTATCCTTCTTTTTCTTTTATTGATAATAAATCAGTAAAAGAAAAAGAAAATAATAATAATCTCCTATCTGTGAATTTGAGGTTGTGTAAATTCCCAGTTGTAGATAAATTTTACAAATATATTATGTGTTTAAATGTTTATATTGAAACAATAAATTGTACAATTAAAATTTATTTCTCTGTATTTGAAATATTTTGTATGCAATATATATATGTATATATATATGTATATCAGATATATATATATAAAAATGTATACACATATATATATATAAATGTAAAGATGGCATTAAAAGAAAAAAAAAATTAATTAAGATTTATATTTCCAAAGTATTAAAGTTGTTTTGAAAATTATTAAAAATAAAAAAAATAAATAAAAAAATAAAAATACAGATTGGGTGGTGGGTACGGCCGAGGCCGAACCACCACCCAGCCGGCCGTGGTTGGTGCGGCAGCCTACGGGCTACCACAGCAGTCCTTTGAAAATTATTCAGTCTACTATTTCAGTTTTCTGAATTTCTGTTATCTGAAATTATTCATATTAAGCATAATTTTTCAAATTTAGTGCATTGATTGAATTCAAATTTGCACCTAAAAGATATCATTTTTAGGCTTTTACATAGCATAATAAAAAAATTATCTTATTTTAAATCTAAAAATTGCTTGTATTGTACTTTACATTCTAGGATATATTTCATTGCATTTTACCTCATCCATTTTCGGTGTACCATGGGTTTGTGAAACTTGTATGAGCTTCACGACTTGATGTAATACCCCTCCATGTCGGTTGTTCTGAACTTGTGTGTGAGTATTTGTGTGTGCTTCATTGATTACTGTGTTATTTGATTATGTGAAAAATATCATATGTTAGTAGTCGTGTTTAAATAATTAATTAAATCATAAGTGATTTGCAAAGTTATTTAAAATATAATTAGAAATTAAAATAATAATCAATTAAATCAAACCAAATGATTTAGAACCAATGATCAAATTAAACTAATTCGTTAAAAGTAAAAGTGATATTATTAGATAAATTGAGTTAAATTGTTGAAGTTAATAATAATTATGAACAAAATAATCTTGAAAAGATAATTATTATAATAAGAAATTTAAATGGATAAGGAGATAGGAAGCTGAAGTGTTTTAAAGTAAGAAATGAAATTTCACCTATAGAGCATTTGGAAGTCGAAGAGAACTAGAGAATATGAAAAATAAATAAATAAATGTTTTAGTAGTTTGCGAAAATATTAATTGTGTTTTGAAGAAAAAATTGTAAATGGCTATTTTTAATTATTTTAATATGCATGTGTTTATTTAAATTGGTTGTGGGAATGATAAATAAATAAATAAATAAATAAATAAATAAAAAAGCTCAATCTTTTGTGGATTCGAATGGATTTGAATTTTATTTTAAAAAGAAGTGACTTTTGGTATTCACTGGAAGAGGAAACAGAAGAGGCTTCTTGTGTGAGATTCTATTTATTTTTGGATTGGTAAGGGGGTGGTATTCTCTTTCCAACAGATTTTGGGGAGAAATTTGGCAGTAAAAATTTCTGTTATAGTATTGTATTCTTTTATTATTCTGAGAATTCATTGAGGAATAAGATTGGAGTTGAGGGGAGGATATTGGAGCTGCTGCTGGAAACAATCGATGGTGGATGATTGGATCGGTAAGAAGGATAAAGCTTCTACAGTTTTCTCCAGACGTAGGAAGCCGGGTTCTCCTTCTTCTTTTAAATTATTCTCTTTCTTTAGTATCAAAAGAAATAAGAATTCTTTGTTGCGAATGAAATTTTCTTCTGGTTTTGTAATTTAATGTATGTAGAAAATTCTCGAAGCCTTAGAAATATTTTGGACTGTTTTTCAATCAAGAAAATCTTACTGGGGTTCGGGATTGTTATTCATTTAAAGTAAATTTTGTTGGGATTCTGGAATTGAAAAGGGTTACTGTAGTTTTAAGTTAAGAAGAATAATAATAAATCAGTAAAAGAAAAAGAAAATAATAATAATCTCCTGTCTGTGAATTTGAGGTTGTGTAAATTCCCAGTTGTAGATAAATTTTACAAATATATTCTGTGTTTAAATGTTTATATTGAAATAGTAAATTGTACAATTGAAATTTATTTCTTTGTATTTGAAATATTTTGTATGCAATATATATATGTATATCAGATATATATATATATATATATATATATATATATATATATATATAAATGTATACACATATATATATAAATGTAAAGATGGCATTAAAAGAAAAAAAAATTAATTAAGATTTATATTTCTGCAGTATTAAAGTTGTTTTGAAAATTATTAAAAATAAAAAAATAAAAATGCAGACTGGGTGGTGGGTATGGCCAAGGCCGAACCACCACCCAGCCGGCCGTGGTTGGTGCGGCAGCCTATGGGCTACCACAGCAGTCCTGTCCACGGCAATCCGTCGGACTGCGATGGCAGTCCGTAGACTGCCCGCAGCCGGGTGGTTATCCCCGTCCGTTGTTTGGAGATTAATCTCCATTCAAAATCGTATTTTTTTTTATTGTTGGCTTAAAACAAAAATCTCATATAATTTTTAAGGCACGCATTTATATAAGGTTATATAAATATATATATATATATTTATATTTATATATATGTATTAATTTATTTAATTAGATTTCATTTAATTTAACTGGTAATTTTATTAATTAATTATATCTATAAATCAATTTGGTTATTTTTCTAATATGATCAAATAAAATTTTATTATAGTAAAGATATGGAAATAGAAAGGAAGTTCTATTAATTTGTTAAATTGTGAAATTTGATAGGATAATATAGTAGAAGGGTAATTTGTGAATATATATTTATATCAGCATTGATTGTTTAATTCTTATTTTTAATGTGTATAGGGTGGAAATAGAGTTTAACATAGAATCGAATAAGTTATCTTTTTATGAAATTAAGTCTTGTAAACTTGTTGATTTCTTAGAACATATCTTTTCTCTTTTTACATTCCCTCCTCAAAAAAAGAATTAAAATATATAAATATGTAGTGGTTTTAAAAGGTATTTATGTGTGTAAATTTATTTAGATAGATTTAAGATTTTAAGGTGGTAATTTCTAATATGTAGTTTAAGTATTTAGAGTATTGTTATTATTGTCATTTTAAAGTATAAACAATTGATCTTAAGTGGTTTTCACAATTAGTTTGAATATTGGAAGTGAGTGTTAAGTTAGTATGATGAAAGGAAAGTGGTAAATTTTGAACACAAGTAGTTATGAAATGTTAATGAGTTAACTACCCAACTATTAAGTAGTTTTCAATTATGTTGATAAATGAAAGGAGAAATTTAAATGTATGGGCATGATTAGTGATTGATTAGGGTATTCTGGAATTGGATAGTTTATTGGTGAAATGGGATTGTAATCTTTTGAAAATTGACTTCCTTTATATTCATTTCATGGTTGATTTGTAAGTTCTCTTTATGGATAAGTCTTTTAGAATACTTGTGATGGTTATCATGAATTGTTTTAGTTGATTGTGTAATTTAGATGGAAAAGTTGTAAAGTTATTTAGCTCTGGTCATTAATTGATTGGTTAATAAATATTGTTCTCGATTGAATTTTCGGTTGTTGTTTATTATGTAAGTGTTTTTGTGGAGTTGTGAGTGGTTGAGTATTTAAGGTGTTCTTAAATTTGGTGCCTTGGATGCCTGGTTGAATGCTTTTACCTCTGTTGTTGAAGGATTGTTTTTGGATGGTTCCTTGTTGGTGTGAATGCCTTTGGAGGTTAGTTTTGATTCAAGGAGTCCTTTGCCATTTAATTTGTGTTGCAATGTAATTGGGAACTTGTATTTTGTTGGTGAGTCGTGGAAGTTGATCTTCTTGAATTTCTGATTTATTTTGTATCAAAGTTGTTATGTGGTTTGGATGGAGTTGTTGACCTTTGTTTTTAATGTATTCACTCATTATATTTGAATTGAAAATAGTACTTGTGGCCTTGCAATTATTGTTGTCATTGCTATGTTGTTGATTTTATGAAGGTGATTTGCGTACCACTATAAGGGGGTTCATGTGAGGAGAAAATTGAGGTCTCCCGTGGAATACCTAGTTGGTGGCTTTTGGTTTTATTAAGTGATTTCGTTGAATTAAAGGTTGATGTTCTTTTGCGTTTTCCCTTTTGAGGTGACACCATTGTTGATTTGTGGATGGGTCTTGATGAACCTTCCCTTTTTATGGCTTTTCTAATTTACTCGCATATTTGAAGAAATTTTATCCTTGTGTTGGAATTATTGGAGAAATACTCATGTTGCTTCATTTTACCCTTGTTTGTGGGTTTTCATTCTTTTGGCTTCCAAAGGCTTGAGATGATTGATAATTGATGTTCTCTCTCTTTATGTGCCCTTGATGTGGCAAGTGTTTTGGTTTCACGATTTCGAAAGGGTTGTACAGGAATTGTGGAGACTTTGATTATGTATTTATAGCGAGATGGGTAATGCCTCGCATGCGCTTCAGTTGTGATCTAATATCCTTGTTATGTTGTACAACCCTTGGTTTCTTGGTTTCTTGGTTTTGGTTTGATATTGTTGGGTCTCTAGGGAGAGTGGCTCCTCGTGGGGGCCGACGCCCCGTTAAGGGGAAGGGCACAGGATAACCCATGAGTGAGTTGGTAATCAAGTGAAACCTAATAATTAACTTAGGAGGGTTGGGTAGTAATATCATTATAAGATTAAAAAATAAAATGGATGCCTCGTCTTCATTAGTGCTTCCGCAGACTAATGGAAGGCTGAGAAGGCCGTGGTTGGCAAGGTCGTAACCTCATCCTCATGAGAGGTTATCGGCTTCGCATGAGCTACCCTATGGTGTCAGGCCTCAAGTAGGAGGAAGGGCCAGGATATCCATAGATGGGGGCCAGTGCCTTAGTTTGGAGGAAGGGCCAGGATAACCCATGTAGGCTATGCGATGACACTCTCCCCTAGTTGCCCATGTGTTTTTACTTTATTGTGTTCCTCTGGAAGAAGGTTATGGGAGTTGGTTTAGATTGTTGTTTGAATTGATTTAAATTGATTTATGATTATTGTTTTAATACATCTTTAGTATGTTTTGCGGTCTTGTATGATCTCATTTATATTTGATTTACAATCTTGTATCTTATGATGCTGTGATATGATGTTATTGTGTTGTTTAATTGCAATTTGGAATTGTATTATGTTTATTAATTTAGTTGATTTGGAAGTGTTTCACAATCATCCTTTGGTTACTTGTTTACTGATCATTGCTTTGATTTATGTGATGAGATTTGTGACTTTAAGTTATTATATTGACTCTTGTAATCCTTGAGTTTTATGATACTTTTGTATGTTGAGTCTTGTGGTTCCCTGTCTGGATGTTCTTGGTTGTGGTCTCTTTCTTGTTAGCTCCTCAGCACGGGGGGTGGGTCTTCGGACTCACATGGTTGGGTGGAACGTGCTAAGCACCCCATTGGGTCCCCAAATCGAGATCGAGAGTTGCGGATTGGTGCGGTTGCGACTCCGAGTTGTATCCGTCATGGAGCCAGTTTTCATCTATTCATTGTATCATGATTCTTGTTGTATGGTTTCCGTGCATATTGGAAACACTTTTGTATCATTGTACTTCTTGAATATTGTATTGTAATGTAACATTAAACCTTATGTGGCTATTTGCAGTTGATATTCAATGTGTTAAGTTAATCATGTATATGTTGTATTTATGTACTCAGATGGTTTCTTATCAATGATTATCATGTATACATTTGTTAATGTTTACTTTGTTATGAATTATATCTTTAGTTTTATTCTTCATTGTCATTGTGTGGATCTCAGTCTCGTAATGACTCTTCGTGTACCCCAAGGGATGTATGTGCTAATGAATCTTCTTAAATGAAATTCATGTTATGATTCAATGTGTATTACATATATGTTATGTTTACTTTAAAAAAAAAAATTGTGATGTGATTCTTGTTTAATTGTCCTTTGGGGTTCGCACAACGAGGTGTTACAACATGGTATCAGAGCCTAGGTTCATACATTGGGCACTATGTGTGCTCACTATGTAACCTTGCGCTTAGACCATGAGTCTTGATTTTCACTTTGCTTTTGTCATTGTTGTGAATTTCTTCTGTTAGATGGTGTCGGGTCGATGGTGCAGGAAACTGATGGGAAAGGATAGGACCCTCGATGTAGTGCACAATGCACCGATATCCTTCCTGTCGGGGATGCTCTATGGACCCTTGTTTTAGTATGATGTGTTTCTTGGTGATGTGTTTTATGTGTGTGAATATGTCAAGTGTGTGTGGAATCTGCGATTTTGTGGTCCTTGAGTGATGAATTATGTTTTCTTGAATCTATGAAGGTGTAAAATTTTACCTTTTATTGATATTGATGTGAGATTTGGTGTTGAATAATGATTAAAGTGGAGTTCTTTGTGTGAAAATTATGAGTTTTAACGAACATGTGATGATTTGTGGATAATTGTTCTATGATTTTTAGTAGAATATAATATCTTGAGGTTAAAATGCAACTTGAATTATTGGTACTAATGTGCAATGTTCTATGGTAGCTTTTGATTTACAGGAAGTTGGCTTCAGAAAGCATAGTGACGAAGGTAATGTAATTGTAATATGCAGGTATAGATACTTATAATGTCAAGTAGTAATTAATTTTGATACAGTATAGGAATTAGATTTATGGTTAGTATCTTTATACAAATATTTCCCAACTAATAAGAAGCAAATTGTTTATGAGTTACTAGAATTGTTGTGACTATTATGTGTTGTTTAGTGGGAGGGACAGTGTGGTATCACTCGCTCGTGAGTGCCCTACTATGCTGGAAGTTCCTCTCACGATGTATTTGTAATATATATGTATTGTGCACAACGTTTGTTTGCATGCAGGATTGCAGGAACTAAGTCTCGATTCCACCTGCATTGTCAGGACAGGGCGAGCATCATAAACACCCAATGGGATTGATGTGGAAAATAGGAACTGACAAGAAAGTTTCCCCAACCTAGTTCGTCATCTGTCCTTGTGTTTGTCAAATTGGTCTGGTTGCAACCTTGCCACCACTTTTGGTTTTGGTATCATTTCCTTATTATCGGTTTGTTAAATTTTCATTGTTTTCTTGATGACGTTTAATTGATGTTTTAATTTATGGTGTTGATGTGCTTAGGATCATTGATATTGTTGTGTTACCATGTTTATGATTGAGCTTGACTTCCAGGAGTAAGTCAATTTTTAAGGGGGGGAGGATGTAATACCCCTCCATGTCGGTTGTTCTGAACTTGTGTGTGAGTATTTGTGTGTGCTTCATTGATTACTGTGTTATTTGATTATGTGAAAAATATCATATGCTAGTAGTCATGTTTAAATAATTAATTAAATCATAAGTGATTTGCAAAGTTATTTAAAATATAATTAGAAATTAAAATAATAATCAATTAAATCAAATCAAATGATTTAGAACCAATGATCAAATTAAACTAATTCGTTAAAAGTAAAAGTGATATTATTAGATAAATTGAGTTAAATTGTTGAAGTTAATAATAATTATGAACAAAATAATCTTGAAAAGATAATTATTATAATAAGAAATTTAAATGGATAAGGAGATAGGAAGCTGAAGTGTTTTAAAGTAAGAAATAAAATTTCACCTATAGAGCATTTGGAAGTCGAAGAGAACTGGAGAATATGAAAAATAAATAAATAAATGTTTTAGTAGTTTGCAAAAATATTAATTGTGTTTTGAAGAAAAATTTGTAAATGGCTATTTTTAATTATTTTAATATGCAAGTGTTTATTTAAATTGGTTGTGGGAATGATAAATAAATAAATAAATAAATAAAAAAGCTCAATCTTTTGTGGATTTGAATGGATTTGAATTTTATTTTAAAAAGAAGTGACTTTTGGTATTCACTGGAAGAGGAAACAGAAGAGGCTTCTTGTGTGAGATTCTATTTATTTTTGGATTGGTAAGGGGGTGGTATTCTCTTTCCAACAGATTTTGGGGAGAAATTTGGCAGTAAAAATTTCTGTTATAGTATTGTATTCTTTTATTATTCTGAGAATTCATTGAGGAATAAGATTGGAGTTGGGAGGATATTGGAGCTGCTGCTGGAAACAATCGATGGTGGATGATTGGATCGGTAAGAAGGATAAAGCTTCTACAGTTTTCTCCAGACGTAGGACGCCAGGTTCTCCTTCTTCTTTTAAATTATTCTCTTTCTTTAGTATCAAAAGATGTAGTACCCCTCCGTTTATGCTTATGCTTTCTGTTGATACTTTTTCATACTGTTAGAGTTATGATGTTTTGTTGGATACTTTGATCGCTGGTTTTGAGCGATGATGGATTATTCTGTGACATGATGATACTTTGCTTGATGATTATTGTTTTCAGACATGATATGATTTAGTGTAGATGTTTACTTTCAGTTGTTTATGGATATGCACATGCTTGTGATGGACTAACAATATTTATTTAGTCAGTTTTCTGTGAGTGTATTGGTGTGGAGAACAGAATCGTATCACTCGCTTGTGAGTGCCCTGCGATATCTGAGATTTTCTCCACATGGTGTGCCTGTTTAATGCTTTATATATATATATATATGCACGTTGTTTGCTTGGTTGCAGGATTTGTAGGTACATGACACCGACTCCACCTGTGTAATCAAGTCTGAGCGTGTCAAGACTCAACAGAAATGTTGAACGAGAGATAGTAGTTAGGTTAATCCTAGTCCAGTCTTTAACCTTAGTCTTAGTACATTGTCAGTTTTCAGTTTTGAGTCATAGGTTGTATTGTGTTTCTGTTGGTTAAATTGTTTTGAAAAGGTAAATATTGGTTTATTTTAATGTTAGTTATTGTGCTTTAATTTTTGTTATTTAAAATTAATATTTAAATATGATTGAAATTTATTTATTTGATAATTTAATATATTAGTTAGCTTATTTGGTTAAATAGTTGGTCTTTAAAAAAGATTAAACTATTTTAATTAAATAAATAAATTAATTAAGTTAAATTATTAAGTGTATAAATTATATTGTATTTAAATGAATTAGAAAATTAGAAAATAAAAATGCATGTAAAATAAAATTGTGATTGAAAATTGATTTTTAGAAAATAAAATAAAATAAATAAATTATTGCATGCAAATGGAAAATTGATTTTTAAATTTTAAATTTAATAAATTAATTAAATTTCATGCAAATTTTTGAATGGCAAAATTGCCGAGAAGTGGAGAATTTATTTTCTCAACAACTTCTCGACATGTGTGTGAGTGTCATAATTGCAAAAGGTTGTTGAAAAAATTTCACGGAGGTTATTGAGGATCTGGGATTTTGCACGGGGATATTCAATTGCCTTGAGGAAATTTTCTGGGGACTGGCAAAATTTCTTTACTGTGAAAAAGATTTATATTCTTAGGAATTTGTTATCTCTCTGAGGTTGTATATTTGTGGAAGATTTATTGTTTGGAAGATTTGCTTGGTTGGATATCTTGTGGATCTCAGGATTTTCTTGGAGAAGCTTTTGGGATTTACTTTCTACAGGCAGAGGTTACACTTCAACAGACAGATCTTCAAACACAGGGAATTAGGTATTTCTCTTGTTTTTATTTGATTTCTTTTGTAAAAACTCTCTGTTAGTTATTTGAGTTTCAAGAATTCAAGATTTTGGAAAATATTGAAGGAAAATTTTAAAGAAACAGTTTTAAAAAAAAATTGTTCTTAGTTATTTTGAGAAAAGAAATTTCTGGAAAATCATGCTGAAAAATAATTGTTTTTATTTGAAAACCACTGTTATTATTCTGTATTTCATATTCTGAAAATCAATTTTATCAGAAAGAAAATATTCTTTAATAACATTTTGTTTCCACAGTCCATGATGCTGGTATGCAAGATTTTTGGATAAACTGTGTGTGATTTTTATATCATCAACGTTTCGGATCATACTCCATGATCCATCATCAGGATGATTAGCAGTAGAGTGAGAATGAGAGAGAGCAAGCAGACTTGGATATAAAGGAGAGGGAAGAGAGGTTTGGGAAGGTTGAGAGGCACGCTCCCCACAAAAACATAACATAAATATAAATATATAGATGAAATGACAACACCTAAGTATAAATCTGAATTATATATGCAAAGGATAAGAAAGATAAGGCAGGAATAAAGCACATACAAATGTAAGAAATTAAAGGACAAACGAAAATAAACAAATAAATAAGAAATAAAATTATTGAAAAATAAATAAACAAGGAACCATTATAATAATGGATGAAAGGAAACAATTAACCACTAGGGACAATCGTAAATTGTCAAGGAGAAATAAAAGAGAAAAGACTAAATAAGAATAGCTTAAAAAATAACAAAGAGTAAAGAAATTAGGTAGAAAACAAAAGAAATCAAATGATGAACAAAGAATGAAACAAAAAACAAACACATGAGAAGGGACTAAATGGAATAACTTAAAAACTATATAAAAAGTTTTTGAGTTAACAAGAGCCATCACATGATGGAAATAAATTAACAAAAGTAATCTAGATTGTTAAAATAGATTAACAAATGTTTGTTAAATTAAAATAACAAAAGTAATCTTGTTAATGATGGAGAATAAATTGACAAAAGCAATCAAAAGATGAAAAATAAATTAACAAAAACAATCAAATGATGCAAAATAAATTACCAAGAGAAAAAAACGAAATAAAGTGAAAGAAAAAAGGAAATTGATAATAGAGTAGATGAGAAGTAGATAAACCGATAATAACTAATAATTAAAGAGCAAAAACAACCACACATACCCAAATAAATAAAGGTATATATATAAAAACACCAAAACATAAATATGTCAATAAAACGGAGAGAAAATGAAAGATAAGAAAACAAGACCAAAAAAGGAACCAACAAGATGAAAGTAAAAAGAATTGATAAAAAATAGAAGAGAAATAAATAGAATTAAATAATAACTAATAATTATGAAGCAATTAAAGAGCAAATAATTAGCAATTAAAGAGCAAGGAAATGATAAATTAGAATAGATAAGAAGTAAGAAGAAAAAAAGAAAAAAGATGATAAATAATAATTAAAGATGAAAAGTAAATAGAAATAGATAATAAATAAATAATAGAATAGGTGAGAAGTGAAAAGAAATAGATAATAAATAATGATTAAGGATGAAAAGTAAATACAATTGGATAATAAATAAATAATAGAATAGATGAGAAGTAAATAGAAACGGATAGTAAATAATAAATAAAGATGAAGCAATCAAGAGATGAAAATTAAATTAACAAAACCAATCAAATGATGAAAAATAAAATCCCAAGAGAAAACGAAACAACAGTGAAAGTAAAAAGGAAATTGATGATATAGAGTAGAAGAGAAGTAAATAAAAGGATAATAGAAGAAAAGTAAATAGAATAAAATAGAATAAAAGAAGCACCAAAAGTAAATAAAAGTGAATAAAAGTAATAGAAGATGAAAAGTAAGTGAAAGTAAATAATAGAAGCAACAAAAGTAGATAAAAGGAAAATAGATGAAAAATAAATAGGATGGAATAGAATAATAGAAGCAACAAAAATGAAAGTGAAAAAGGGAATGAAAAAATAGAATAGAAGAGAAATACAAGGAGAAGATAATAAATAATAATTAAAGATGAAAAGTAAAAAAAGATAATAATAAATAATAGAAAAGAAGAGAAGTAGAAAAGAAATAGATAATAAATAATAAATAAAGAGGATAAATAAATAGAAATAGATAATAAATAAATAATAGAATAGATGAGAAGGAAATGGGAAAGGATAATAAATAAAATGAAGCAATCAAAAGATGAAAAATAAATTAACATATCAATAAAAGAAACCACCAAAACATAAATATATGAAAAAATATATAAAAGAAACCACCAAGACATAGAAATGCATGCATAACGGAGAGAAATTAACCGACCAGAAAAGAGAACAAAGGGGAAGCAATAAAAAGATGAATGCATAACGTAGCGAAATTAAAAGACAAGAAAAGAATACAAAAGGAACCAACAAAGAGGAAAAACAGGGGAGGGGAGAGGAAAGAAGGAAAGACAAGCAAGGAGAGGAGGGGACGGTGGGGTGGGAGAGGAGAGGAGAGACGGGGTGAGGAACGGAAGCGAAAGCGGGGATCAAGAAAGATTTGGGGGGATGACATTGATGCTATTTAATAAGGGTTTCCAGGAGAAACTTAGAGCCCAACCTCCATCCCGGTTGAGGTTGGAAGGGTGGTTGTGGATTTCAATGGCCTCTTTAAGTTTTCTCTTAAAGAAGTTATCTTCTGTGAACAGGATTTTGGTGTTTTCTAAAGCAATGTGATGCTTCGTCTTGGCAGAGTGTTCAGCTAGAGCGGATTTAGAGATTCGGTCATGCCTTAGGTCGGCGCAATGTTCTTTGATTCTTGTGTTGAAGGAACGACCTGTTTCCCCGATGTAGGGGATGCCACATGAACACATCACTTTGTAGACACCAGATTTGAGGAAATGGTCTAGGGGGTCTTTGGAGGAAGGGATGTGATTTCTTATAGTGCAAAAAGGTTTGAAAGTGCAATTGATGCCCTTTTTGAGAAGGATTTTGGCAATTTTGTTGGAGATACCCTCAACATAGGGGAGGGTTGCTAGAGGAAAGGAAGGAGGGGGAGAGGGAGTGGGCTTGAGGGTGAGCCTAGCCTTGGCTTGGTTGATATAGTTTTATTTGTTATAGTATATATACATAAATATATACACATAAATATATATTATATATATATTTATGCATATATATATATACATATATATAGTAGTGAATTATTTTATTAATTGTTAAAAACCATACGAAAATCGCAGCAAATTCCGTCATTAAAATTACTAGAAAATTGCAGATCGGAATTTATTTTACCAGAGTTTTGATTGTTAAATTTTAATTTTTATTGTGGAAATTATTGATAGAAGGGAGGCGTGGGGTTTTCCCACAGCCGTCCCATATGGGGGCGACGACTGTGAGGCAGCCGACGCTACCCTTACAGGCAGCGGTGGCTGTCTCACCACCGCCTCCCCATATGGGGTAGGCTGTGGACACAACCACCACTGTGTGTTGTGTTTTAAAAACCCTACCCTGTATTTCATGAAAGTCAAACGAAAATTAAAACAAAATGAAATTTTTATATGTATTGAATTAAATTCGATATTTACAGATTTCAATGCGGATTTATTTCATACTGTTAATGAAATCCGAATTAACTGTATTTTACGTTTGTGATTTATAATTATTTATTATAATTATATATATATATATATATGTGGATATATATATATATATATAATTATAATATTGTATAAGAAATATCATTTTAATTATGTGGAATTATTAGAAGAATAAATGTGTATTTATGAATATATTATTATTATTTTTATAATATTATTTATATAGTTACATTTGTTTAGATGTTTATATATAAATATTTGTTAAGTTTGTAAAATTATTTAATTAAATGTTTAGATGTTTAGATGTTTATATTGGAATTGTGAAAGTATCTTATATGATTATATGTAAAATTTGAGGAAATTAGAAGAGTGATATGAAAGAAACAGTTACATTTATTGTTCTCAAATTAATTTTTTTTATTTAAGTGATTTACAAATATGCTTCATTCAAAACTCTTACATAAGGATTTAAAATATCCAAATGATAGATATGTATTCCCATTTGCTTTAAATTATTTTATTACCTTCTGTGATTGGGCAAGTTTGGGAAAAGTCTCTAAAACAAATCAAGTCTTCCAGACCAATTGGGTTAAAAGGGTATTATTGTTTTCAAAATATTTCTTATTGACTTGGGTTTGTGCAAGAATTAAAAAAAAATGGTGTTTGATACTGTTATGATTGGTTTATCATTGTGAGTTGTAAATTGTACATATGGTAAACCCTAGTCATGAAAACCTAGTATCCTTGTTATGTTTAGGGGAGTGGCTAGTCGTAAGGGCCGACACACAAAGTGGTGTCAGGGTAACTTACGATTAGTTAAGTAAGTCAGTGAAAACTAAAGAACACGGTAGATAGATCTAAAATATTTAACAAGATGTGCATGCCTTGCTTATGACTCATAAGCTATTACAGTTATGAGTATAAGTTGAGAAGGCCTGGAATGGCAAATCGTTGTCTCGTTTCCTTAAGGGACATTCGATTCCGCAACTATATGCAATAGGGGCCGGGTTTCGTAAGAGGTTACCAAGGTAACCCAAGGATTGGGGGCCGGGACCTAGGAAGAAACACCAGGGTAACCATTGCATTGTTGTGATGACACTCCACCTAGAATAACAGTTAAACCTTGTGTTGTGTTTCAATCAATTGCCCAAAATCTGGAAGCAATGTAACCAATAGTTTGTATGTACTAGAGTCTAGGGTTAGTAGATTAGGTCTAGGTAGCCTTATTACTATCTCCTAGCACGGGGGTGGACCTACGGGTACCACATGGTTGGGTGGAACGTGCACCTTACTCCGTTGGGTCCCCATTTTGTTCGTTGCACTGAGAGCTTCATGGATGGAGAGCTCGCACATGGATTTCTTCTATTCTTTCATCATTGTATATTGTAAACATGTATTTGAAAACATCCCTCAATTGTATAAGAGGTGATCAATGTAATTGTAAATGTATTTGTTATTTGAACTACCTCATCTGATGGATGAGTATTGTAATATCATATCAATGTAATGTATGGAAACATGTTTGTACTTTATTATATCTTGAATGGAAAATTTATTATTATGCAATGTTTACTTTATGTTATGATTTAATATGTGCAATGCGAAATACTTAAGTCGCTTATGGAATACTCAAAGTAGTGTAACGTCGTTTAACCTAAGAATGTATGCAATTAATTAACTTAATATTAATACTTAAAAAAAAATTATTACACATTTATAACACAATTGCAACGTTCTTAGGTTATTAAGACGGGGCATTACAAAAGAAATAAGAATTCTTCGTTGCGAATGAAATTTTCTTCTGGTTTTGTAATTTAATGTATGTAGAAAATTCTCGAAGCCTTAGAAATATTTTGGACTATTTTTCAATCAAGAAAATCTTACTGGGGTTCGGGATTGTTATTCATTTAAAGTAAATTTTGTTGGGATTCTGGAATTGAAAAGGGTTACTGTAGTTTTAAGTTAAGAATAATAATAATAAATTAGTAAAAGAAAAAGAAAATAATAATAATCTCCTGTCTGTGAATTCGAGGTTGTGTAAATTCCCAGTTGTAGATAAATTTTACAAATATATTCTATGTTTAAATGTTTATATTGAAACAGTAAATTGTACAATTGAAATTTATTTCTCTGTATTTGAAATATTTTGTATGCAATATATATATGTATATATATATATATATGTATATCAGATATATATATATAAATGTATACACACACACACACATATATATATATATATAAATGTAAAGATGGCATTAAAAGAAAAAAAAATTAATTAAGATTTATATTTCCGCAGTATTAAAGTTGTTTTGAAAATTATTAAAAATAAAAAAATAAAAATGCAGACTGGGTGGTGGGTACGGCCGAGGCCGAACCACCACCCAGCCGGCCGTGGTTGGTGCGGCAGCCTACGGGCTACCACAGCAGTCCTTCGGACTACTGTGACAGTCCGTAGACTGCCCGCAGTCGGGTGGTTATCCCCGTGCATTGTTTGGAGATTAATCTCCATTCAAAATCGTATTTTTTTTTATTGTTGGATTAAAACAAAAAACTCATAATTTTTAAGGCACGTATTTATATAAGGTTATATATATATATATTTATTTATATTTATATATATGTATTAATTTATTTAATTAGATTTCATTTAATTTAACTGGTAATTTTATTAATTAATTATGTCTATAAATTAGTTTGGTTATTTTTCTAATATGATCAAATAAAATTTTATTATAGTAAAGATATGGAAATAGAAAGGAAGTTCTATTAATTTGTTAAATTGTGGAATTTGATAGGATAATATAGTAGAAGGGTAATTTGTGAATATATATTTATATCAGCATTGATTGTTTGATTCTTATTTTTAATGTGTATAGGGTGGAAATAGAGTTTAGCATAGAATCGAATAAGTTATCTTTTTATGAAATTAAGTCTTGTAGACTTGTTGATTTCTTAGAACAGATCTTTTCTCTTTTTACATTCCCTCCTCAAAAAAAGAATTAAAATATATAAATATGTAGTGGTTTTAAAAGGTATTTATGTGTGTAAATTTATTTAGATAGATTTAAGATTTTAAGGTGGTAATTTCTAATATGTAGCTTAAGTATTTAGAGAATTGTTATTATTGTCATTTTAAAGTATAAACAATTGATCTTAAGTGGTTTTCATAATTAGTTTGAATATTGGAAGTGAGTGTTAAGTTAGTATGATGAAAGGAAAGTGGTAATAATGTTTTGAACACAAGTAGTTATGAAATGTTAATGAGTTAACTACCCAACTATTAAGCAGTTTTCAATTATGTTGATAAATGAAAGGGGAAATTTAAATGTATGGGCATGATTAGTGATTGATTAGGGTATTCTTGAATTGGATAGTTTATTGGTGAAATGGGATTGTAATCTTTTGAAAATTGACTTCCTTTATATTCATTTCATGGTTGATTTGTAAGTTCTCTTTATGGATAATTCTTTTAGAATACTTGTGATGGTTATCATGAATTGTTTTAGTTGATTGTGTAATTTAGATGGAAAAGTTGTAAAGTTATTTAGCTCTGGTCATTAATTGATTGGTTAATAAATATTGTTCTCGATTGAATTTTTGATTGTTGTTTATTATGTAAGTGTTTTTGTGGAGTTGTGAGTGGTTGAGTATTTAAGGTGTTCTTAAATTTGGTGCCTTGGATGCCTGGTTGAATGCTTTTACATCTGTTGTTGAAGGATTGTTTTTGGATGGTTCCTTGTTGGTGTGAATGCCTTTGGAGGTTAGTTTTGATTCAAGGAGTCCTTTGCCATTTAATTTGTGTTGCAATGTAATTGGGAACTTGTATTTTGTTGGTGAGTCGTGGAAGTTGATCTTCTTGAATTTCTGATTTATTTTGTATCAAAGTTGTTATGTGGTTTGGATGGAGTTGTTGACCTTTGTTTTTAATGTATTCACTCATTATATTTGAATTGAAAATAGTACTTGTGGCCTTGCAATTATTGTTGTCATTGCTATGTTGTTGATTTTATGAAGGTGATTTGCGTACCACTATAAGGGGGTTCATGTGAGGAGAAAATTGAGGTCTCCCGTGGAATACCTAGTTGGTGGCTTTTGGTTTTATTAAGTGATTTCGTTGAATTAAAGGTTGATGTTCTTTTGCGTTTTCCCTTTTGAGGTGACACCATTGTTGATTTGTGGATGGGTCTTGATGAACCTTCCCTTTTTATGGCTTTTCTAATTTACTCGCATATTTGAAGAAATTTTATCCTTGTGTTGGAATTATTGGAGAAATACTCATGTTGCTTCATTTTACCCTTGTTTGTGGGTTTTCATTCTTTTGGCTTCCAAAGGCTTGAGATGATTGATAATTGATGTTCTCTCTCTTTATGTGCCCTTGATGTGGCAAGTGTTTTGGTTTCACGATTTCGAAAGGGTTGTACAGGAATTGTGGAGACTTTGATTATGTATTTATAGCGAGATGGGTAATGCCTCGCATGCGCTTCAGTTGTGATCTAATATCCTTGTTATGTTGTACAACCCTTGGTTTCTTGGTTTCTTGGTTTTGGTTTGATATTGTTGGGTCTCTAGGGAGAGTGGCTCCTCGTGGGGGCCGCGCCCCGTGTAAGGGGAAGGGCACAGAATAACCCACGAGTGAGTTGGTAATCAAGTGAAAACCTAATAATTAACTTAGGAGGGTTGGGTAGTAATATCATTATAAGATTAAAAAAATAAAATGGATGCCTTGTCTTCATTAGTGCTTCCGCAGACTAATGGAAGGCTGAGAAGGCCATGGTTGGCAAGGTCGTAACCTCGTCCTCATGAGAGGTTATCGGCCGCATGAGCTACCCTATGGTGCTGGTGCCTCAAGTAGGAGGAAGGGCCAGGATATCCATAGATGGGGGCCGGTGCCTCAATTTGGAGGAAGGGCCAGGATAACCCATGTAGGCTATGCGATGACACTCTCCCCTAGTTGCCCATGTGTTTTACTTTATTGTGTTCCTCTGGAAGTAGGTTATGGGAGTTGGTTTAGATTGTTGTTTGAATTGATTTAAATTGATTTATGATTATTGTTTTAATACATCTTTAGTATGTTTTGCGGTCTTGTATGATCTCATTTATATTTGATTTACAATCTTGTATCTTATGATGATGTGATATGATGTTATTGTGTTGTTTAATTGCAATTTGGAATTGTATTATGTTTATTAATGTAGACATCCAAATTTGGACGCTTAATTTATCCAAATTTATCACCTTTCGTCTAAACATCCTCTTAGCCTAGTGAATTAAATAATATTACTATTATTTAATTAATATCTTTAATTCTGCTAAATCCCTAAGGTATTTAATTAATAATTAAATACCTTACCCTCCTTAATCCTCTTTTCATTAAATTAAATAAATATTAAATTTATTTAATTCCTCACATGTCATTTTCATCTAATCCTAATCCATCTCCTAATTTTTCATTAAGGATGTGCACATGCCTAATCCTTGATTAGGATGTGTCACATCCTCCAACTTTTGCAAGTTGGCTTTTAATCCTAATTAGCCCCTAATTATCCTCTAATTATAAATTAATTAAGCCTAATCATTCTCCAAGGAATTTTTAATTCCTTTTTATTTGTCCTAGATTCCCCTCCTTTATATGTGAATTTTTAATTCACATTCCATCCTTCCAAGGCTTCTAGAACCTTGGACTTGTCACAATCCACATGTGACCAACCTTGGACTTGTCACAATCTTCACATGTGACCAAGTCCCTTTTTGGAGCCCACCTTTTACCCTCTAGATTCTTCCAATCATTGTGAATTTAAAATTCACTTTTATTCCCAAGATTCTTCCCATCTCCCAATGTACTTGCAAGGTACTTGTACCTCCACCTCATGTACCTTTTTACAACTCATCTCCACCTCATATCCTCTTGTCCATTTCACCCTCCACATGTCAAGATGTGAGGGCTTGTGGGTTCTCAACCCACCATAGCCCTTCATCTTGGCCTTGTTGGAGCAATCTTGACCCTTGAATTCTCTAGAGAATTCAAATTCCTCTATAAATACCCCCTCCTCAAGGGCATTTACACAACACTTTTGATTTTCATAACCTTATGCTGCCATTTTGCATTTTCAACACTTTGCACTCTCACAACTACATGCTGTCCAAGTCATTTTAGATCATTCAACCATCTTTTGTCCATCATTTTGCATATTGAAGCTTGCATTTTAATCACTCAATCTATCATCTAAGGAGCACACAACCCATCCAAGCAAGGGCCAATCAAAGAAGTTTCAACAACAAGGGAGGTAAAAGTGTTTTGTGTTTCATTTTATTTGCATTCCTTTTCGTTGTAACTCTCTTTTGGCTAATCTTGAGGTGTCCTTGGTGTTTTGTCTTCCATGTTTCTTAGTTAGATTCACACATTTAGAGTAGCATAAAATATCAAGGTATACAATTAATTCAGTTGATTTGAAAGTGTTTCACGATCATCCTTTGGTTACTTGTTTACTGATCATTGCTGTGATTTATGTGATGAGATTTGTGACTTTAAGTTATTATATTGACTCTTGTAATCCTTGAGTTTTATGATACTTTTGTATGTTGAGTCTTGTGGTTCCCTGTCTGGATGTTCTTGGTTGTGGTCTCTTTCTTGTTAGCTCCTCAGCACGGGGGGTGGGTCTTCAGACTCACATGGTCGGGTGGAACGTGCTAAGCACCCCATTGGGTCCCCAGTCGAGGATCGAGAGGTGCGGATTGGTGCGGTTGCAGCGACTCCAGAGTTGTATCCGTCATGGAGCCAGTTTTCATCTATTCATTGTATCATGATTCTTTTTGTATGGTTTCCGTGCATATTGGAAACACTTTTGTATCATTGTACTTCTTGAATATTGTATTGTAATGTAACATTAAACCTTATGTGGCTATTTGCAGTTGATATTCAATGTGTTAAGTTAATCATGTATATGTTGTATTTATGTACTCAGATGGTTTCTTATCAATGATTATCATGTATACATTTGTTAATGTTTACTTTGTTATGAATTGTATCTTTGGTTTTATTCTTCATTGTCGTTGTGTGGATCTCAGTCTCATAATGACTCTTCGTGTACCCCAAGGGATGTATGTGCTAATAAATCTTCTTAAATGAAGTTCATGTTATGATTCAATGTGTATTACATGTATGTTATGTTTACTTTTAAAAAAAAAATTGTGCTGTGATTCTTGTTTAATTGTCCTTTGGGGTTCGCACGATGGGGCGTTACAATTCAGTCTACTATTTCAGCTTTCTGAATTTCTGTTATTTGAAATTATTCATATTAAGCATAATTTTTCAAATTTAGTGCATTGATTGAATTCAAATTTGCACCTAAAAGATATCATTTTTAGGCTTTTACATAGCATAATAAAAAAATTATCTTATTTTAAATCTAAAAATTGCTTGTATTGTACTTTACATTCTAGGATATATTTCATTGCATTTTACCTCATCCATTTTCGGTGTACCATGGGTTTGTGAAACTTGTATGAGCTTCACGACTTGGTGTCCTATTTCCAATACTGTTGTGAGATGTAGTTCGAGACTCATGTCATCTTGTGATACATCACTCATCGTGGATCTTGGGTTTTCTAACTCTTTCACTTATAGTACTATGGATCATACCCTTAACACGTTATTTCCCATGACTTCCCTACCTACACCTAATGTGACTAATGTTGATTAGTGATCGGTAATGTCCCTCATGAGAACCTTAGAAGAATGGATGAAGAACTTGATAAATTGAAAGATTCAGTAATTTCTGGATGTAATGCTCTGAATGCAGTCGCTATGATAGATAACATGAGGAGAATAATTGAAAATGAACAAGGAATAGAGATTGTTCGTAGCTTAGCTCGTGTCATTAACAAACATGTCCCTATCATAACTAGTTGTGCTCAAACTTTGGGTATAATCAAGTCAAGGTGGAATTCCAATTCCTCCTTCCACAACCATAACCTCTATTCCAACATACACCAATCCAACTATTACCTCAACCATACAACCTACTAGCAATGTCAACACTTCCTTAGGTATTTCTGTTGGGATTCCCTTTAGCTTTGTGCATTCAAATCTCACATCTCCTAATCCATCTCCCCTCACAAACTTACAAGTCACTTTTCCTTCACATACATATACACCTCAACATTATTCACCTCCATCTCACAACATTAACAATGGAAATTTCCTTAAAACACTCTTGCAAAATGTTTCAACACTCCAATAGCAAATTGCTACATTAAATCAAAATAAGAATGGCCAACCTTCACAATATGTCAAAATAAATCCCTTGTCCTTAGAGATATTGAGAATAAAAATGCCACAAGGTATAGAGATTCCCAGATTTGAGAAATATGGTGGAAAAGGAGATCTTGTTAGCCATGTTTCTGCATATACAACCCTATATAGTGACTTCATTTTTAGAAAACTCTTGGCTAAAATCTTCCCTAGATCCTTGAAGGATATTGCTTTGGAATGGTTTTGATCCTTACCGAATAATTCAATACGTTCATTCAATGAACTTATTGATGCCTTCTACAATAACTTCCAAATACATATAGGTCCTAAGCTGACCTTGGTTGATTTAATGACATGCAAATAAAAGGATGATGAAAAGGTCATTGATTTCATAGCACAATACTAGATGCTTTACTCATAAATAAACATTAATATTCCCAATGATTACCTTCAAAGAATTTCTATTTCTAATTTGCAAAACAAATTCCAAACTAAGCTTGAGATGTTGAAATTTCCCTTCTTCACACAATTGTGTACTGCCCTCTATGATTATCAAAATTCGATTAGCAGTTGTGAAGTGAAAACTCCATTTAGCCATCCTAAAAAATTTGAATCCATGTCTCATAACAACTATCAACCATTCAAGAAACAAAATAAGTGATTTTTACAACTTAATTCGCCCAACCAACTCAGCATGTTGATAACCAAGTGGCTGCTATGAAGACGAAAAATCCATACACATTTTTTGATAGAAATAGACAATTCGCACCTCTACCTGACACCCTTCATAATATCATGTTGCAACTCTTAAACCAGAAACTAATTTCCTTAGCTCCTGTTAGAGCTCCTAATCCTAATAAGCCTTTACCTCCAAACTATAGACAAAATTCCTATTGCTATTTTCATCAACAAAATGGACATGATATAGAATATTGCAAGTGTCTTAAACATCTTGTGTAAGACCTCGTTGATTCTAATCATATTCAAATTGGCGGTGTTAATGATCAAGGTAATAAGTTTATAGCCCCTCCTAATCAAAATATGCAAATCTTTACCAATCCTATGCCAAATCATAACATTTTCTTTGTCAAGTTATTGAAACAAAGAATGATGTGGTGAATGTTGACACAAATGATGAAAATGTGAAGAAAATAGACAATGTGATTGGAATGATTGAAATTCAACCTCGTAAGGGCCTAACTAAGATGTTGCTTGACATTGATTTCTCACAACATGACATAATTAGACATGCACCCGATGGTCCTCTTTACATAGCTGGAAGAATCAATGACAAGCCTACTAATGGGATATTAATTTCTCTAGTCTATGTAGAGAATGTGATAACTAAAGAATTCTTATTTGTGCATGAGTTTTATCAAGATACTTATGAAAAATGAAATCATGGATCAAAATGCATAATGGTTTTACTTTCCCTACGATAGGTTTGACAACTCTTCCTTTAAAAGTTGGACCGAAAAAATTACGTGTCTCATTTTCCATCATCTCGTCATCAGACCAATTTCGTGTGAAGTTAGGTTGCCCATGGCTTCGCTCCATGAATGCCATCTCATTAATTGCGCATAAATTCTCAAAGTTTCCATTTGGCAATGAGATCTTTGTTATGCATCATAGTGGCTTTAATCCTATGTCTTCCCGTGGTAATTTCTCATTGGATTTCTATTGGCCTGAAATTATGGAACCTATTAGGCCTCATGAGGACTTATTTTTTAGATCCTATCAAACATTTAAGGAAAAATGCATAGCAGAAGTATCCCTTAGCAATATGCCTCAACCCTCGATTGAGCCTCCTATCCTTGATGAAAATATGATTGAACCAAAAACCCTTCCAAGTAACCAAGACCAAAACATAGCAAATCCTCCACCCATTTCCTATAAGAGACCATGAGATAACCAAATAAGTCTCATTGTGCCTCCTAAAATCAAAATTTTTATAAAGCTAAAGAGAAAGTGGTTGAACAACATCCCATGGTTCCTTCGGTTCCTACCTTAAGGTAAGAAAATAAACCTATGGTTGATAAACCCACTCCTGCACAATTGCAACTTGAAAATCAAAACGAAAAGGAATCGAAATGCTAGAGAACATAGGCGTAGATGTCGTGCTATTGCTTTTTTGTTACAAGCAATAGAAGAAAAGAAAAACTTAGAAAATAAAAATCCAAACTTACCTCAAGCAATGCATGATGATTCTCCTCCTTCACTGAAACAATAAAATCCTAAACCTTAAACACAACAGGAAAAAGAACATTCCATGGATATTATCATTAGACCTTTTGTTGTGATTAACTTGGATGATGATAATGAAACTACTTAAATTGATGAGGAAGTGCATAAAGAGTTAAATTTATTTTTTTACTCTTCCATGAGCTTAAATGATAACAATCACGATGATCCTACTACAAAGAGTGATTCACCACATACTGAACTTGGTGATTGTCTTAGTATGTTGCATGACGTTGTCCCTTTGGCTAGTTTTCCGCCTTCCACATATGATGAACAAGATTGGGATGCAAAAACATTGTTATAAGTTGACTCACATGTGCCTTACTAGTCTTGTATTTATATTCTTTTTGTGATTGGATGTGTGTAATGTGATCCTCTATTTTTATTGTCATTCTTTTATATGTCGTAAAACCTTTATCTTTTCTTTTGTCTTATGCTTTCCTTTTGGGGCATATGACTTTCCTCTTAGTGGTAATGCTACATGTTGCATTGCCTTTAACTTGAAAATATTTTATCCTAGACTTTTCCTCACTTGGAGACATTAGGCGTGATGTTCCTTAAGAGGAGACCTTACATGAACTAAGAAAAACCCCTTTGAACATTTCTTATCCTATTTGCATTTTTGTTCATAAGTGTTTGACATAATGCAACTTGCTAACCTTATGAAGCTTGAAGTTTCAACCTCTTTTCATAGCCACCAAGCATAACACACTTTGCTTGCATGTGATGCTTTGTTTTTCCATAAGTGTTTGGCATAACACAGCTTGCTAAGCCTTATGAAGCTCAAATTTTGTATTGTGTGGTGTCTTATTAAAGTTATCAAAGGTATAACTTTGGTATGGTATGAAAGTCTAATAAGATTTACTCATTTGCCACCCTTGGGGGTTCACCTAGTGGACAACGAATTTCACTAGCTCATGCGAGTGCACATTGTTGTTTGCATAGTGGACAATGAGTTCCACTTGTAAACATTTTTGGATAAATCGTTGAGGCGTGTTCCACATCACATTGGACAGTGGAGGCTTGATCCTTCCCCTTTCTCTTTTTCTTTTACTTTTTATCTTCCTTTGAGTCTTTGGCATTATATGATTGAGTATCTTGTCATTGTTGCATACATATATATGTTTAACATAGGTATGTGTCTCCTTGTGCCTTTGTTGGTTTTTCCATGAGATCTTAGATCTTGGAGGCTTAATCCTCCTCCTCAATCTTTGCCATCTTATCCTTCCAATGATTGTACAATTAGACCTCTTTTGATTGTCTACTTTAGTGTGAGTTTGACGCAATGTCATCCTCTCACTAAAGTGGGGGCTAAATGTAGTGTAGGAAAATGTAACCCTTTATATTTTCTCACTTGTTTGGGCCCTCCTAGTTAAATTGGACTTAATAATGCCTTAATTTAGTGAATTGTTAAATGTACCTTTTTTACATTTACACACTTATTTAGGCCCTCTTAATTAATTGAGCTTAATTATGCCTTAATATCCCTTTAATTCATTTACAAGTATAATTAATTACATTTTCTGAAGGGGAAACCCAACAATAATTAATGCCTAAACATAACAATTTACATTGAGCAATGTGTGTTCTAGGTTTATGGACTTGGGACCCATTCGCCCATGGGTGAATGGGCCCTCCCTAAACCTTTGGACCTAAATTTAAATTATGTTTTTGGCAGTATTTTGACATATTCAAATCCATAATTCAATATCGGCTTATGATATTTGAATTTTGGGAAATTAAAGATACATACCTATAAATACAAGGTTATTTTCTAAGTTTTGCCTAGAGTTTTCAAGCTAGAATTTTTATGTGACTTCACAAGAGCTAAAGTTTATGATTAAGGGCATTCAAGAGAAGATATATTAGAGATTTATTGCAGCATTCAAGATCCATTCATCATGTCAAAGTATTCTTGCATCATGCACGTTTTTTAAGCTAACATTGTGATGTAGGCTTTATGATCAAATCAAGCATTCAATGTATCATTTAAAGCAAGATTCAAGTGTCAAGATCCACATCCAATCCAACCATTTCATTCAAGTTGCAGACTTCCTAAGATCTCCATTATCAAGGTTTCATTCAAGGGTTTGTTGAGTGGTAACATAGATTTTTTTCATTCTTCATTCCCTCTTTCATGCATTATTTCAATTCAAGGTTTGATTACCAAAACAGGGTTTGACCAAGGCAAAACCCTATTCACCCAAAAACAAATATTTTTTTCCCTCTTGTGTGTGCGATTGCAGATTTAGGTTGAAGAAGACTTGAAGACATTTTGAAGTGCAAGATTTACAAAGTTGTCAAAGTTGCAAAAGTTATCAAAGTTGTCACCAAATCATGGAATCTAACCTATAGATTGGATTTCTGACTTTTCGGCATTGAAACATGGACAAACCAGAAGTTCCATATTTGCACAAGAGGTTCCTGAAAGATTGTTGCAACCCCTGTACTTGGACCCATTCGCCCATGGGCGAATGAGTCTTAGATCAGCTTCTAAAAATAATTTTGGTGACTGGTACACATGTTTCTTCCCTTCTCAGATTTGCATTATATTCTTTGGTTCTACAAATATTGAGTTTAATATTGTTGTTTCAAGTGTTAGAGTGCATTTTGGAGTTGATTTGCTATTTTTAGTTTTTCTCCCCAAAGTGTTGTTTGACCTTGACTTACCTTTGTCCTTCAGTCATAAGGAAATTTGAAGATTCCCACTGATTTGATTCACCTAAGGGTTGATAATCACTTCTTTGTGAGGATCTCATTTCCTAATGAAATAAAGGGAAATAGGTCCCTAATTGTTTCATCAATCCATATTTGATGCACCCACCTATTTTTCTCCGTTTTAGTTGGTAATAGAAAGAAGGATTATGCAAAACTTTAGTGTCAGAGTTATGTGTAGAATACTCTATTTGAATTTTATGTAGGATTGTTTAGTGTGAGAAAACATAACTAAAAATAATATAATTGTTGTTCAAATGTGAAAAGAAAACTGAAATGTAGAAGCTATAATTTGTTTTGTTGTGCTAGTGAGTTTTTAAAGGACTTCTATTCATATACATGTGATTCCTGTAAGGTGGAAAGTCCATTATTCTGTATAGAAGTTTCAATAAAACTGAAATGCTTCTATTGTTGCATGCTTGCTTCCCTTCTTTTACATATACCTATTTTATTCTAGTAGTCAAAATTTGAACATATTTATGATGTTGGCCAAACTATACATGATATAATACATTTGTTGTTAATAAGATATTACCTGTTGGGTTTTGACATTTAAGAAATAAGATAGAGAAGAATATACCTTCGCCTATTGCTCTTGCAACATGGTATAGATTTGGATACAATTACACTGTTGTAATGGTGATACTAAGTAACAAAGATAGTATTTATACTGAAGAAATGAATACCCTATGTAGAAGCTAGCTTATCGGTTGTCAAAAACCCGTGCTCTACTATTTAAACAGTAAGAAAAAAATAAAACAAAAAAAGAGTAATAAAGTGAGCCGATTGCTTACCTGGTTGGTGGTGACTATGGTCGCCTCTGCCTCAGACGCCTGCAATATCTTCCCTAAGCTCTGTCATAACATTTTCCCAGCGTAAAAGTTCATAAGGAAGCGAGGAGGGCGGTTGATGTGGTCTGCTCAATCAACTGTGGGTCGTCAGTATGGGGAGCTCCTTGCATACCTGCATAGAAAGGAAGGGATAAAAATAGATATATACAATTTTACTTTGATTAATTTAAACGTTTTACAATTCTATTCTATTATATTATATTCAAATATAAATTAAAATAAATTACTTTTATAATTGATCAAAATGAATGATACATAGTCTAGATTCATATATACTATAGTTTCAAATAGTCTTTGATAGAAACATATTAAATACATATCACTTAAACTACTAGAATGACTACTCTCACTCTAGGAAGATCTCAATAGTCAACCCTCATAACTATGGATCACACACACAACATAGCACCCACCTCAACACAAAGACCTTTCTACGAAAATCTCAGGTAACCGAGTAGGACATACCCTATGTGCTCATTCCTCAATTTTCATAGCCCACCAAACCACCTTCATCCTTGAGTGATCCAAAAACATCCACTTCCTCTTACATTTATTTTATTGGTTTATATAATAATTCAAAGGGTGGAAATAAACCATCATACTAGTAATAACTATGCTATTTAACACCCTTAACAAAGGGTTTTACATGTTTTCCAAGTTTAAATGACTTTTCCTTAATAAAAGGATTTTTATAATGTTTAAAAGCTTATCTCACCTTTTTACTTTTTTAAAAGGATTATTTTCTTTTTAATCTTCTTTATTTACATTTTATTTTTATTTTTTTAAATTTATTTACAAGGAACTTCCTATAAATAATCATGTGAATGGGAAAAAAACTCATAACAATTCACTGGGCTATTAATCAACTACTACCTCAACACCAAGAGGTGCATCTACATCACAACCCACAAAATACTTAGTCAACAAATGATCATTATTTTTCATGTAGCTCTATCAAAATCACAATGACTTCATTTCACTTTTACCTCACCTATGATTCTATTTATTAAAGTTGAAGATTTTATAAAAAAAATTAATTTAATTTCACAAATAGGCTCTATAGGAGAAAACAAACCATTCGACAAATGATTATAACTATATATTTTATTAATAAACTTACATGAAACACATCACAAATGTGTAATTGAGAAGATAATGCAAGTTTATATGCTTATTCTCCCAGTTTTTAGCTTTCTCATTTTGACCATTCATAAACCCCTTTATCTTTAATATAAATATTGATTTGTTCTTGCTCAACATAAAGGGGACTTATCATGAGATTACATAGTGGTTACTTAGTGAATGACATGAATATCCCACGCTATGTAGCCACCCAAGTTATTGAATACCGTCTAATCTATATACTCAAAATGCATTCTAAGATGATAATTGTGCATTTTGGACTACACGACTATCCTCTCTTCCTATACAAAGGATAATTTTATCATACTCGTAGGGTTAAAAACCATATTCAATCAATAGGAACATTATGTAGATAAGTTACAGTTTCATTCAATTTTGATAACCACATTTTTCCTCTTCTAGAGTTGACTAAAATAAGTTAAAGAACCCGTAAGACCTTAAACTCAAAAATGTTTGTCCAAATATTGAGCCTCAACTATAACTTTTGAATAGGCTTCTATTACAAGGATAATTTAATCCACACATTGTATTTCACTTAAACTAATTGATAATATTCTTTCATAATTATAATAACAAAAATTACACAATTACCCTTATATTTCATATCACTACACATAGTCACACAATGTAGAGAATTCCAACATACATAACCTTGTAATAGACTAATGGTATTTAATTATATGATATAATATTCTAAGGATCTCAATCCTATTCAATACTTCCCAAAACATATTTACAAGGTTATTGGGTTGATCAAGTCCAATAACAATGCACATAATAATAAAAAGATAGTGCAAAATAGTTTGCAAGGCATCTTAATTGCTAATAGAACAGTAGGAAACTATTATCACCTATAGAGTACTTCATAGAGAAATACTAGATCTAATCCTCCTTTTAAATTGACTTTTTCTTTAATTCAAGGATAAAAATATGCTCAAATATATTTTCTAGAATAGCCTTAAATTTGTATATAACAAGTTTATATTAATATTTAATTCTTTTTGAGCTTCCATATCACTAAAAAAAAGAGGTTGTTTCTCCCCCTATAGAATGTGACATGCCCCCATATCTAATCCTAAGATAATGCATTTGATTTCACATGTTATAAAAACTTTATTTCATTCCAACCAACTTATTTACACAACATATTGTCCAAAGTTTAAGAAATAGAAATTGATCATAGGACCAATGGGTTATAGGCCCACACTGCAACTTAAAATAGACTTATGTCGCAAATCAAGGTGTTAGTTTTAAATAAACATAACAAGCATAGTAAAACCACTTTTTAAAAATAAACACAAAACCAAATAGAAATTAGCATGGATATAAACTATCATTATTAAAATATGAGTTCATTGACTCTATTTTGAAGATGACTTTCTCATATAAGAGTGTGCTTAATCAAATAGAAATATTAACAAGACTTAACACCATTAAATTTGCCATCTCTTAATTGAGGCCTCAATATGTATAAATCAATCTTCCTAGAGCTTCATAAAACATCCAACTATTAGACTTATGTGAGTGAATTACAAAATTTACCATCATAAGGAAGTTAAAGCTAAGTTTGAATTGTAAAAATGCTGACATGAATGTGGCCAAAAAGAGGAGAGCAATAAATCTGACTTGGGTAAATTAATATTTATACAAAAACATTCTCTACACATATATGCGAAGCCTAAAGAGATTAAGGACCTTGCCTACATTCATGAAGAGAAAGAAGGAACAAAATCCATCAAATATGTACTCACTCCCTTGTAACAATAGTAAAAATGTTTCATCCATATTCTTGAGTTCAATAACTCGTTAACATTGTCATGATATAATGAATGGTTAAATCTATGTTTAGTAATTTTACAAATTTGGTCTTTAAAAATCCTATGCCTTTTTCCCAATGGTCAATATTAAAATAGAGAGATAAAAAATTTGTTAAACCTTTTTAAGGAGGAGGATGTCAAAAAGTATGCCTACACATACTTTTGAACTTTCACATCTAAATTAGGTAGGAAACCTAGCAATGCTCCAAAGATTTAGAGACTTGTAACACCATTGAATTTTCAAAGGAAACATGGTAGAAAAATAAAATTTGTACCTTTTAGAAAACTTGAACAAGAAGTGCAAATCCTTCCAAATTTGTCATGATCACAAGACTTATAGATTGGGAAAAATAGTTGGAACTTTATGATAATAATTTTTCCATGAACTATGACATGTTTAAACTATAGATGATCAAAATCATATTCCAATTTTGCTTCATGATCAAATTCCTAGTGGCTTAAGGTCTCTTATTTCGTAATTCTAATTGCTTTCATAAAATACAAAGTCAAGTTAGAAAATTGGTTGATGAATGACAAAAAAAGGTCTTAAGGTCACAATTAGAGAATGGATTATTGGGAAAATGTGTCTCAACCTTGTACTTACATAAGGTATTATTGATACATAAGGTAATGTTCATCCAACGACCATTCATCATTATATTATTTATATTTTATTATTATAAATCTGGATCGTTCATCATTGTGTCTCATATCTAACAATCAATATTTTATTAGCTTGACTTGTCCTAGAAGGCAACCCTATTTTATGAGGGAATTGTATTACGACTGAGTATTGTGATGTATTCTGGGAGTTTGATAGTGGTTGTGTTGCCTCTGGATCTTTGAGTGTTGATACTCCTGTGAGAAGCTTGCTTTGCAAGTATATTGTAATCTTTGTGATTTCTGAATAATATATTGGGCGGTTTTCTGAGTGTGGGGTTTTTCTCCCAAAAGGGTTTTCCCCATGTAAATCACTATGTTGTGGTATGCTTGACATTTATATCTATTTATGTTTAAGTTTTTGTAATTGTTGAAAGATCTGTAAAAGTTTTGCATTAATCTCCTCTCAAGATTAGTGTAGGAAGTTATTCCACTACCTTAGCTTCCTTACATGGGCCAATAGGAATGTAATGAAATAAGTATCCAATCCAAGTGGTTGAGCATTATCAACAATTATTTTAAAGTCAAAAGTATTTTTCTCAATTGCATAATACTCTCCAAATATATATATTACAAGAGTTCGAGAAATGGAAGAAATAATAGGAGTGTGAATTTAACTATCAAGAACAAATAACTTCCACATGAAAGATACAAAAGAAAAAAAATGTTATATTGCCATAAATAATAAATATGTAATGGTACAATGATTACAAAACAATGAAATGACCTTGTTATAAAGGAAATAATCAAACCCTAATAAAAACTAAAATCACGACAAGTGTGAGATAAAAAAATGACCTAAGCAAGCTTAAGTAACTAGATGCAAATAATTCCTAAAGCAAAGCTAGTTAGGTATTGTACCATGTTCACACTAACACCCCCCTTAAGTACAACCTAGGGAGAATTATAAAATGTGCAAAGATGTAAGGATGGGTTATAACTACAAGGTCATGTTAGGTACTCATGTATAATAAATCTCTCACAAATGAAGTAAAAGATAAACTTAAAAACAAAATCCTTCTCCAAAAGAGAGAAAAATATGAAAAATGGACTTAACATGACCCCTTAATGACTATTTTTGTCACATGTACAAAATATGTACCCTCATAATAGAGAAAACATGTGAAGAACTAAGAAGCCTCTAACAACTATCCTATAAAGAGTAGAAACACAAAGAACATAACTAAAGAAAAAATAAATTGCAAACAACTATCATAAAAATATTACTATAATATTAAAACAAAAAAACTTCCTCGAAATTCAAGATCAAGATCAAAATTAAAGAAACACAATTTTGTACGAGTGACCCCTTAAATGTACTACTTGAATAATGATTAGATAGCCAACCAAGGAAAGAATTTGATAGTTAAAGATATAAATGACACACTAATGTACATGAGTGACCCAAATGACACTACTCAATCGATAAATAAATAATCTAATAAGTCAAAAATATATGAGTTAGTAGTCTCAAGAATATTGATCAAATAAGGATGGAAGGTTACCTCCATAAAAAATAATGCAAGAGTGTTTATATGATATGTGTTTTGTCTCACCAAAATGCATGGGTAATTGGTCATTACATTTGTTTAATATATAAGTGTAGTGTCAAAAAATGTCATCGCTTACATTTTCACACTTAACTTGGGAATTCAATTAACCTTAGAATGGACCTAATGATGCCTTGATCTAGTGTTGTAATGTGTTTTCCACATTCACATTGGATTTAAGACCTATTAAGCTAAATAAACCTAATTGTGACCTTAATTCAATGTTGTCGAGTATATTTATTTTCACTTTAACATTGATTTTTGAGCCCTCTTACATTTATGATCTTAATATCATCATTAATAGGCCCCCAATACCTTATATTGTGCATCTTAGGGCATATTTTAACCAAAATATTGACATAGATATCAAATAAACTTAATTTCTTAACACCCTAACACTTTTTCCACTTAAAAAGGCCCTATGGGACCCATATTCCACCCTAGGTGAATGATTCCAATCCAGATCAGACCCATACACCTAGTGTGGTGTATGAGTCCCATTTGGCCCATTTTTAGGGTTTTTAGTGGGAAAATCTAGATTTTAAGTTTAAATTTCATGTGTGTCGGCCTCTAGGATCTAATACATGGGATATTAGATGGATTTCCTATATAAACAAGGTCTAAAATCATTATTTCACCTAAGCAAGATTAATCCTGCATGATATCAAGTCAAGCAAGCAAGTGTTAAGCATTATGGGACTTCACAAGAGTGTTAAGAGAGTTTACAAGATCATTTCTAAGGCATTCAAGGGTAGATTTCTTCATCAATTGTTGCAACAACTCAAGATCCATTATCATGTCAAAATTATCAAGCATCAAGCATGTTTTTGAGCTAGTGTTGTGATGTAGCATCGAATATCCATTGGCAAGCATTGTTTCATATCCATATTCAAGATCAAGATCTACATCCTACATGACCATTTCATGTTAAATCTAAATTTTCAAGACATCTTTCAAGGTATCATTGTTCATGTTTCATGTTCCATGTTTCATGCCCTTATTTCATTATCTCATCATTTGGTTTAATTACCTAAAAGAGGTTTGACTTAGGCAAACCCCTATTCACTAACAATCAACAAGTTTTTCTCCTCCTTACATTTGTGATTGTAGATCTAGGTGTCTTGGAGCTTGAAGGATCATTGAAGATTAGGTTGCAAGATTGAAGAAAGTTGTTGGAGTTGTCCCCTCATTTGCAAGGTTGTTATCTACACAAAAAGTCTTTTGCGGGTCTAAAATCAAGGTTTCAGATCCAAAAATCAATTGGAAAGGATAGAGCAGATATTGAGGAGCAGAATCAAACTCTAAAGTTCCAAAAAACCTTAACTGGACTCATACGCTAGTTTTGGCATATGAGTCCCTGTATAGGTCATTTTTTTAGGTTTTTGTAGTTTCAAACACCCATTTGCTAGATTCTTGTTTCTGCATAGAAATCCAAATCTAGGACTAAATCACCCAATCTGGTGATGAGTCCCAATAGGCCTTAAAATCAAGATTTTCAGTATTTCAAGCCTTCATCCAACCATCTCCAGATTTCTAGGTGCACACATTTCATTTTACAACTTGCTCTTTTGTTTTACATGCATTTTTAGGTCATTTAGTGAAAGATTACATCATACTAGGTTTAAGTATTGCACCTTGCATTGCATTTGTCTTTCCAAGCCCTAGCTTGGTGGTGAACCCCTCATTAGTTTACAATCCATCCCTAGGGTAGCCCTATTGCTAGATCTCTTTCCCCCTATCTTCATTGAATTGAGATCTTCAGGGTTATCCTTGAATGAGAGTGTTTGAGTTTTGGTATGCTAGGTCCTAAACCCTAGAACCCAAGCAAGCCAAAATTCCCCCTTTCAATAAGAACAAAAAATTGATACATAGTTTGCTCTAAATAGCAAAACCAAGGAAGCATTAGCATCAACAGTATGATTACCCCCATAATATTGACAATGGAGAGGTATCATAGGTGCACTCAAATTATGTTACAATGTAATACAAGAAGGTGAAGAAGCAACATCAGAAAATACACAAGATAGGACTTACAGTTCTAGAAAGGTTGTGGAAAAACTATCAATGTGAATAAGGTGTTTTACCTAACTAGTTCACCTAGTAGGTCCTATTCACACGTTAAGTTTACTTAGGTCTTAGGAAAATTTCTAGAATTCCTTATTTGTCATGTGATTTTATCTTTAATTGTCTCACATCATATGAATTAAGACACTTGTCATGATCTTGTCTAATCCTATCTCTCACATTTCCTACATAATAAAGACCTCATGTACATTATGTATTAATTGTATCAATATAATTAATTTGCATCCATTATTGTAAATTTATGCTCTTGCTTTTCTCTCTCTTGTAGAAGGAAGTTTTGGTTGCTGGTGATCTTGGGAGCTTGAATCCTTGAGTGACTAACAAAAATAAGGCATACTCACATGAAAGTGGACAAGTTTATGATTGCAAATGACAAAGCATACATAAAAAACCTCCCATATCACTTTACAAAGTGGTGCAAAGATAATAATGACACAACATGATGTATAAAATCCTGAAATACATGTATAATACGAGGAATTTTATCTCCATGCATTTACAAATCAAGAGTTGCATTAATACATGTTTATAATGTCCAAAATTGACCATGTGCTAAAATATATTTATGTTAAAACATGAGAGGAAACATAAAGCACCATTGCTTGAAGTAAGCAAAAAAAAATACACCCTTCCAAAAATATTACACCCAAAAATGATTTTGAGTGCAAAAGATATGGTCCTTCAAAATTTTCAAAATGATAACTATACAACTAGATTATTGAGAAAAATGAAATTATGAAAAAAATGGAAATCCAAACTACCATCGTGAAGAGCATGAAAATCTTCCCTATTTCAAACACGATAGCTCTAAAAATGGAGTTTGTATGTGCAAGAATGAAGCCTCTAAAAATGGGCTTCAAAAACCAAACTACCAATAGTGAAGGGAGGCAAAAAAACCAAGGTCTCTGCTAATGTCATCATGTTGTCAACATTAAATTTGACAAAACTGTAGCTAAATATGGAGGTCCACCAAATCTAGAGCTACAAGTAGACAAAAAAACTCTACCAAAAATACCTCTTTGCTAAGTTTGCAAGTGGCAAAACAACTAAAAAAGCCCCCCTCTCCTCCCCCCCAAATGGTGGCTTTTAGAAATAATAAAACCATTGTTTATTTTTTTTAGTTGTTGGGTGGGGGGGTTGTTTAAGCCCTCATCACCCTTATTAAAGAGGGTGGAGCCCAAGGCACTACCACCCTAACACAACCTATGCTAAGGATGAGGGGCAAGGACCTCATGGCCCATAGAACATTGATTTTTTTTTTAAATATAACTTTTAAAACCTTTTTTTTTTTCTAAATAAAAGACCAATCCCAACTAAGTAGGCAATAAATTAAAAATTTGTGTTTTCTAGGTAACTAGTATAGTCTTTGAAGCTATATTAATGGTAGTTGTGCAGTCATGAATTTGTATGATTGTATGGACTGGTACAATGGTAGCCTAGTCAACCCCCAAAATAAAAGCTCAAAAAAATCTCTTACCAAACCTTATCTTGTCTTATATGAATTTATAAATTTTGGACCTTCTAAGCACAGTTGTGTGGTATGATTTGCTTTAGAAGACACTTTGCAAAAAGTCTTTGAAAATATTCTTAGAAAATGAAAAGGGGTTTGCTAATTAAAAATTCTCATATTATGTTGAAAAAATGGACGGATTTAAAAGAGTAAAAACCTAACCAACATGATCAAATACCTTTCACACAAGAAATGCAATATTTTTTTGTCCTATATTATCAAAAAACAGTGAATACATAATAATGAAATGATTTTAAAAAAATGACCTTACTATAAAGGCAAGAATCAAATCTTAGATGAAACACCTAAAACAAATTAAAATTATAACAAGTACCTTAATCTTATGATACGAGAAACAAAAAGTAAATGACTTAAATAAGTTTAAATAATTAAATGCTAATAATTCCTAAAGTAAAATTAATTATTTTATCTATTTTTTAAAACTCTATCATATATACTAAATTGTGATCAAACTATTTTAAAAAAAAAATATTTAACAATTTAACAATATTAATTCTTTAATTTTCAATCCTTTTATTCTTGCTTGCCACTATTCAGAATGAGTGGCAAGGGTATAATATTAAAAGGAAAGCCCTAGGCTATTATTCACATCAAATCATTGCATTCTAAAATAAATCATTAAAATTAAGGGTACTTATCAAAGCACCAACATATCTATGGATACAAATACTATACATTGATCACTATCTTAGGCATTCTGCATATGCTCGATTATCATCCTGGAGGGAAATACTTTTATTGACCAATGAGAGCCTCCTAAATGGGTTTTTCAGCACCCCGAGTCTTAAAAATATCATTGTATTATGGCAGGAGGACCTATCCCTGTGTCCCCTCGTTGCATTATATTAAATTTATCACAGATAATGGCATATAGGCCATGCCTAAAGAAGTTGCATTTGGGAATATGACGTTTGGCTGTGAATTATTGAAGACAGCCATATGATTACCTCCATGAATTTGCCCAAGTGTCAATGGGGGAAGAAATATGGAGTGAAGTATGGTTACAATAGCTTTTGCCTTGATTTTAATGGATCTATCCTCAACCTCCATCTCTGCATCATCACTCCTCAAATTCCTTAATCTGTGCATCCAAATAAAAATAGCTCAGACATTACCCACAGAAGGTTTCCATGACACCTCTTGCCACATTGTACAAGACAAAATGGAATACAGACCATCATGTGGATTTTCCTTGTCTTGGTGGGCTCCATGTGCATTGCAAACATTGGTAGTTATAGCTAAGAAATCTAACCTGTCATGATCACAATGTGACTCGTGAGGATGACAAGCCCACATTTTAATCTCTTCATTGGAACTATAATTTGATGATTTACTCAATATTTTTCCAAGGTTCAGGTCACGAATGACATTCACATCTTAGCCTTCATGTCCATGACCTGAAGCAAATATTTCTCAAGAAAGTGACCTGGTTAAAACTCTTAGCTGGCACCGGTACTGAGAGTCTTTTTATCTATCTGAGTCACCACTGTTTGAAGGCACTAAGGCATCTCTGGCACTGCTATTTGGTTCCACTTTTGGGCTGCTACATTGCCAAAACCAAGAGCAGTTATCCAGGGGAGCCTTCATCAATTGCTGCCATGGCCTTCATAGAGACTAGACTGCATTGGACTAGCTAAGTTTCAAGAGGACAGGAGTGGCTCCATCACATTCCAATTCTCATGTCATCCACCATAAAATAAGTTCAGAAGTTATTTACATGGATGAAGATTATGAGCCCCACAGTGGTGGAATAGAATTAGCAAGATTCACCAGCAATGAAGGCTAGACATGCATTACTCAATGGTACAATGTGTTGGAACAGTGGAGGAACATTCTATGTTGTGTTTGAAGTTTTGACAAAAAAACTCAAATCTGAAAAAGCAGAGCCCTTCAAACTTAAAATGTCGTGCTTATGGTACTCGTGCCTACCAATATGAGTACAACATAAAGTGTTTCTGATATCAAAATATAATGCCAATTTTTTCAAATAACTTAAATATATAGAAGAGATTTAATTTAAACATTTTACAATTTTATTATATTGTATTCACATATAATTTAAAACAATTTTTTATTGTAACTTGATCAAAAGCAATGTGCACGTATGCACACGCACACACATATATATATTCCAAATATATTTTGATATCAACATATTTGATACTTATTTGAATCAAATTATGAAAATGATTGTTCTTACCCTATGCAGATCTTAATAGTCTTGGCCCTCATAGCTATGGCACATTTTAGGAGGAAATAGTTCAATTCAAAACATAACATGTAAAATACATACAACAGTGTAACCACTCAACACAAAACCCTGCAAGGACAATTCCAAGTGTACATTGTACCTTGAGTTGGACATACCTTGTATGCCCAATCTCCAATACTTAACCCACCAAACCTTCTTCTTTGAGTGATTCAAAAACACCCACCTCCTCTTACATGTATTTCATGGGTTTATATAAATCCCAAAGGGTGGAAATCAACCATCACACCTATTTATAATTATGTGATTACATTTATACACATCCTTAACTAAGGGTTTTACTTGTTTTCCAAGTTTACAAGACTTTTCCCAGATTCTCCCTTAATAAAAGGGTTTTTATAATGTTTAAAGGCCTATATTGGGATTCACTTCATGCATATATCAAGGATTATGAGGTTTTTCACGCTTTTTTGAGTCTTATCCTTTGATCTTTGATAGTATTACCTCATTTTATCACATTGATGATGTCACACGTTTCATGCATGAGATTGTTGAATTCTTTTCTAATATTTCATCCTTTATGGACCTTATGCATACCTTTCCAACTATTTTAGAGGTTTTTTCTTCATTTGTCTAAATGAGTCATCATGATTACACCTTAAGTGACAAATCACGATTATGATCATCCCTACCCAATAGTGATACACATAGGGACCTTGCTTCATGTGGCATTATATCTAGTGAGTATATTCTTTCTACACTTTATGATTATTTTCCTATTACACTTATGTATTTTCTTACATGCACCTCTCCATTCATCAGTCCTTTAAGAGCCTAGTGATATGTGCTTGATGGAGACACATGTTTCACCTTCACTTGCATATGATGTTGAGCTCCCTCTACACAATACTCCTTGTTCTTGTTCACTTTCATATTATGTTGATATCCTCCATGTAACTCTTGATGGTCCTTCATCTTTATCCATTGGTTCATAGTCCATCGATGGCTCTTTGTTTTATGATGATCCAATTGCCAATATTTCTAATACACAAGCTTTTAGAACATCAAGGATAAAGACATTTGGTGGACACAAATATGCAATGCTACATGTTAGCTCTTTCATATCTTTATATTGTGAGCATATACATGATTAGGTACTTTACTAAATGAATTTGGAAACATTTTAGTTGGTGAAACAAAACAACAGTTTCATCCACATAATGATTCTTATACATCATTCCATGCTTTCTCATATGTTTGCATGGACTACTTGACTATTGGCCCTAGAACATGTTTATGTCTTGATTCCCATATTTCACCTTTTACTGACCCTTCATTAAGATATGGCATGGCTTCATTTATGCATCATGTTGATACACCACTTTAGATATCTATGATGACTCTCCTTCAGATCCTAATGTCTTTTGAGGATGTATCATTTGAAAATGTAACATAAATGTTTGTCACAATGTCTCACTTGCATGTCCACTTAAGAAAATACATGACTTAGGCATTCATAAGGAAGAAGAACCACATGAGGATCTCTTAGAATTTTTGCTAGGGTTCTACAGAAATAATATGCAAACACTTAACGTCAATCTTTGACATCTTTCTCCAATATTACACATGATATGTATACACGTAAGAATCTTGAACATGTTGACGATGTTGTGTCTAGCCTATTGTTTTTCTCCACAAAACACTCTTTGACATCAATTGAGTTTCATCTTGAGCAAGTTGGATATTATAGAGGATGGTATTAATTATTTGTAATAATCTGAAAGGAACAGTCACTAGCAAAATAATACATAATCCATTGCCACATGACATACTTTTAAATCCTTCATCAATTGGATTTATGCCACCTATTTTTTTCTTACATTGTAGGATTGTAGAGGTGACCCATTAACTCATATAAGTTCCTTCAAAATCACATGTTTATATTATTTTTATGAAGACAAATTAATTGCTAGATTGTTTCCACAAATTTTGAGGCATGGTGTACTTGGATTCATTCTTTACCATGTGCTTCCATTGCTTCTTTGTGAGATTCAACATATGTTTTTGTTGAACATTGTCGCTATAACATTGAAACTAAGATAGCTATTGAGAAAATCAGACTATGTATTAAGGTTTCAATTATGGTTGCTCACATGAAATTCAAATTATAGGAAAATGAGCTTCAAAGTTCATTCATCAAAGGTTTACTTCCACCACTTAAAGAAACAATGTTTTACACATCTTATACTTCATTTACTAAATTATGTGCTAGTGTATGAAAATGTGAGCGTGTCTTACTAGAAAATGATCTTTTACATCATAGTATATATAACACTCATTATTTTGATGAGTTTTTGTCAAAGCCAAATTTAAAAATGAAAGCCATAAGAGTGGATCTACTATCAACCATAGTAATGACCATTTGGCACACATCAAACTAAATGGATTTAGAGAGATTACTAATTGAAGGATCATCCACGTGTCCTATTGAAACTACTCTTGGAATGAATCATTACTTTGCCTCATGTCAATTGATATGTTTTAAGATGTCTCACTTTATTTCCAAGCCAAATCTTTTTGTACTTATCACCACATACATGGACATAATATGGATAGGTGTATCACATGAAAACACAAAATACAAGAGATTATCAACAAAATGGTGATATAAGTTGAGGTTATTTATGATAATGCAAATACATCTCTAGTACCTCCAAGACTATTGAAGACATGATGATACTTCAAAAGATCCAAATATCACACACAGATGTTACACATGATGCTATCAAACAAAATGAACATGAAGGAAAATACATAAGCAATTACTCACCTATAAATCTTAAGTGAGAAGACATGAAAGACAATACATATAACATAATTTGGTTCTTTCAAAACATACAACACATTTGGTAATTAGGTAAACTCTTTGTTTATAAGGAAACAATTCATGATCATATGCATCATATTATAATCGATAGTCCCATAGAAGGTGTTGCTTCAAAGACATATTTTGGCCCCATTAAGATAGACCCACCCAACTTTGATTGCATACTATATTTATTTTTGTGTTTTGCATGCTTTCACTTGATCTTGCCACTTGTTAGGCAAGGTATGGTTTCCTAGTGTCAATTTTATGCTTTCATTCTTGTTGATTGAAGGAAAAAGGATGGGGGCATCTTTCTATCCCTATTCTCATAACATTGACCACACTCTATTTTTAGTTACAACACTAATCAATCTCTCTCCTTAATTTATGTGCACTCCCTTGTAGTACACACAAACCAATGGGGTAATATTATTATTGTTTTGATCTTCAATTCTTGCATAGACTTCACAAGTTGAGAAAACACGTTTAATCCAACAATTCAATCTCTTGAAGACCCATATCCTTTATGGCATTATTATTTTACATATTTTTATATTGGTAAGGGTGCATACTTCATTTTTGCACATACACCACCATGAGAGATAAATGTGAATAAAAAAGTGCATACCCTAACATTTTTCCCCTCTTGTTTTACACCACTTTGCATGCATATTTAGGTTTATAATAGTCCTTTTAGAATTAACTAATTTGGACACATGTTTATGTTATTACGAGTGTCTTGCAATTAACTAATGTGCACATATGTTTATGTTATTAAAGGAGTCCTAGAAGGCCTTGAGTTATGTGTCTAGGGTGTGTATTTAAAGGAGTTGCATCTAGGTCATTTTATAAATCATACACATTGAGAGCATTTTAAAACAACACATTCACATATTTGTCTTTAATATTTTTCTAGTTCACAACAACCTTCTCTGACTACCTCAACACTCAACATCTAACTCCAAGATCACTTTTACTTTCTATCATTAACTCAATCTAGTGGCTAGACCAAGGCATGAGGGGAAGTTAACACACTTCCACACCCTAGCTTAGCAGGTTCCCCTATGTTCTTGAACACCATTGTTAGTCCAAATAGTGACAAACAAATCTTCATCAGAGCAGTTCCATCCTAGACATTCAACAATTCAGAATCTAGTCGCCTCAATTTTTTTATCACAAATTTCATTTCAGATTTCAGTTGTTAGGTCTTTGTTTTGCAACATCTCAACAAGTATATTCACATCACAAATCCTAGTCCTTCGCACTTTCAATTTCACCATATGTTTATTTATCAACTCAATTGGCATTAATTGCTTCAATTATCAATCTTGACATTTATTTATCTATAATTTCAAATTAAAATTAAACTATTTATCCTAGATATCTTTGTGGGTGTTCTTTATCTCCCTCCACAACTGTTACTTTAATCTTGCTACCATACAATCCTCAAGATTACAGGGAACACCCAACTATAATACGTGCCTCACTCAAGGAAACACATAAAGGTTCAGGCTTAGATTTATTATTCTCATTAGACAATAATTTATGTGGTCATCCTTGGGTGGCTTTATTATAGGCTCCCTTTAGGTACAACCTTTATGTACCTAAGGAGTTCATAATTCATTGTCCCATTATATGATTATATGGTATGATGCGTTAAACGGAAATCTGCTTTTGTATAATCAGATACGACATAAGAAGGAATTCATATTATATAAATATATGCAAATATTTCCCTATGATCTACCGTTGAAGTGCTTTAAGTGATAATTGGAATATGTTTTGTACCTACATATGGTGTCCCTTTATCTCTATTTGTCATTGCATGTTGATGTCATGAATGCTAGAGCGTTAATGGAGATTGTTGTCTCTATATCTATTTGTTGCCATATTTTGATGTGTTTAATGGATATTGGTGTCTATAGCATCTAATCTCAATAGTCTTAGAAAGGGTTAGGTAGATCTTATGGAGATCATTAAAGTTTAGGGGTAACCCTTAAAGGCTTTGAGAGTTGCAGGTGCAACTTGTGAAGCTGGAAAGCATATTAGGGTCTTGTATCTTGGGCGTGGAGAGATTTTTGAAATTGAGGTCTAGAAAAGGGAAATTTGTAGTATATTCTTGAAATGGTAGATTATGTCAAGATTAGTTCGTAAGTCTTCATGGTTTGTCAATAACAGGATTTTGGGAGTTATAAGAACAACATCACAAAATTGTATATATACAAATTTGTGAAAATCTATCAGATAATACTTTTTCCAAATTTTCTGTTTCAACCTTAGAAGTCTTGAATATTTTCCCAATTTCCCTTCCAAATCAAAATGTAGAGGAAATAAGTATATAGTTAATCAAACCTTTCTAAAACAAGCATAACTTTAACCAAGTATATATCTGACCAAAGAAATTTTTATCAATTATCTGCTACTGTGGTAGTTGTGCTGAAGCAGTTATCTACTCTAGGATTTCTGTGGGGTATCTGAAGATCTCCACGTCATATTCTGGGCAAATTCAGGAGTTCGGGAACCTGCAATTTCATCAGCTGGCAATGAATCGGCAATTTCTTGCAGATCTGCTTGAGAGAGTTTTATCTTCAAGGAACCAATATTCTCATCTAGGTGCTTGGTCTTAGTAGTTCCTGCCCAAAAGTCAAATAAAAGCACTTCAGAGGATATACTAGCAAAAATATTTTTACAAGTCAAAATATAATCATTGGGGAAACAGAATATGGCAAAAATACTCACCAGGAATGGGAGCAACATCATCCCCTTGATGCAGAACCCATGCAAGAGCAAGTTGACCAGGTGTACACCCATGCCTTTTGGCTAAATCTGCAAGGCGGTGGTAGAAAACTTTGTTCCTCTCAAGATTTTCACCTTGAAATCGTGGAAGATTAACCTGACTCAATAAAAAATAAACGTGATGCTAAAAGAAATTTTGAATAGAGCAGAAAGAAAAATGTGTAAAGGAATTCGTTTTCATGTTCTTCATTGATCTTTTATAAGTTCAATAAGGACAAGAACCATATAGAGAGTCAATTCATGAATGTAACTTGAAACATACCAGAAAGCTATCTTCTGCTAATTTCTCCACAAGTGCTTTTCCTGAGAAGAATCCACCACCAAGAGGACAATATGGTACTATACCAATTCCTAATTTCCTGACAATAGACAAGTACAGTTTTTATTTTTTTCTCAGTTATGGTACACCAAAAGATATGAAAACTCACTTCACCATTTTCATCTATCCAAAGATTGCACTCTATTCCAAACTTCAAAGAAAATCAGAAAACATATAAGCAAGAAATATGCAGAGCTAAATCCAAATATGTCCTGCTACATCATACATCATAAGAAAAGTAAACAAGCTGTTTCAAGAGCTTTCACCGTGAACATTTGTGTTCCATCTCATTGATTGGCATGAAAAAATTTCCAACTGGGTTACTGATATGTTTCTAACTGTAATCATTTCTAATGTCAGGACTTTCATATTTTACACCAAAGGTAAATATTGCCATACCCAGCTATCTTGTTTTACACGTGGAACCATCACATTGACCATTTTAATATTCACATATGCCTTATGCCATGATCCTACAAAATATGCTCAAAAGGTTTGGGGCAAGTAATGAGGAATGATAAGTTTTACAACATTAGCCCAGGCTCCATTCTCACAGGCTATTCGGCAACTTCTTGTAGCCATCAGAGTTAGATATCTAACTCAATCTGTGGGCACCTTCAGGTATCCATAGGGATTCTCAGAGGTAGCAATCAAACTCAATGCATGGGCACCTTGTACTAGCCACTGGGATTCTTGGAGGTAGTGATCAAACTTTTGGCAGTGCATAGACCTAGTCCCAACCTCGTGTTCTTTAAAAACTCTATCCTCACATTTTTCCTTTTTTTTTTTGAGTGGAAGGCTTTGTACTAACTTGGGCATGCCAAGTGTCCAGATTAAACAATTTTTCCTCTTTCCAAAATCTCTCTCTTGCTAAGCCAGAAAACATATTTAAGAAAAAACCTGCAGAACTAAATCCGACATTTTGTAGAACTAGATAAGAAAAGTAAACAATCTTTGCAAACTTTCAATGTGAAAGGTTGTGCCCCATCTCATTGATTGGCGAGACAAGTAAATTTTTAATTAGGTTTGTAGACAAACTTGTTTCTCACATTAATCATTTATATTGTCATGACTTTCAATTTTTACAACAAACTATATATGTTTACACACCCAGTAATGTTTATCCAAGAACCATATTTGACCATTTAGATGTTCACACATTCCTTAAACTTTGATTTTGCGAAACATATTAAAACAAAGGATAATGTATTCTGAAGCGACAGTTTCTACCAAAAGCAACAACTGCGTATATGCTGTCAAACACTAGATCCCAGTACACAATCTATCATGGAAACATGCATGCTGAACTCCATATGTCAGCCACATTGTGGAGGACATACCAAATGCCCATATTGTAACTTACTAGATTATTCCAGTATCTTAGCATATCTTTCTCAAGTCCATTTTTTCCAATCAAGTTCCTTGAAATGCAGTAACATATATATTTTTATAAAGCTCACCTCTCAGAATCTGAGGAGCTAACAATTCTCTCCTTCACACATACATAAAAAGAAGATGAGATATGTATTAGAAGCTCCAACATTGAAATCCCAAAAAGCACCCTAGAAAAGCACGATATATTTAGGGACCAGCTCTTCAAAAGTTATCCACAAAATAATAGACTCGTGGGAGGTGTTGGAGCTTCTGATTGTATAACTTTAAAATCCTAAGGATCATGTATTTCTAGAGATTTCGTACATTTTGCTTCTTGATGAAATACAATAACATATAATAATTAGTCAATATTCCCAAGGGTCCCGTTTATTGCTCTCCTTGTGAAATGGAAAACCAAACTTAAATATAACAATTTGTCAGTTGGTTTTCCATTTCCCTCGTACGAGAGACTTGTGGGAGGTGATACAATGCTTCTCCACTTTTGAAGTGCAAGTGTGTTGCAGCCAGTTCATTCATGATGAGAGTAGCTGTAGGTGTATTTTGGAGTTGGACAGTGTTTGTGTGAGCTCTTGGGTGCTGTGTTGGCATTATAAACATCTCTATTAAACCTTGTATGGAGTTAAGACTCCATTTATGGTGATTTTGAAGTCCATCATGCATTAGTAGGTAGTTATGAGTCCATATATTGATCTTAAGGTGACTGTAGTCCATCTTAAGGTGATTTTAGTCCATCTTATCATTGTAACAGATATTGTTGCAGATCTAAACCAGATATGATTGTAGTCCAACTTAAGGTGATTGTAGTCCATCTTATCATTGTAAGAGATATTGTTGCAGATCTAAACCAGATAGGATTGTAGTCCATCTTAAGGTGATTGGCAAATAGATGGCTGGTGCAGGTCTGAAAGAGTTTTGAAACCCTGCTATTACAGTATGGAAAGAGAAACAATGACCCAGAAACCATGAAAAATGCATAACCAAATCATCAATAAAGAATGTGGAGTGCATAACACAAGTCCAATGCTGTGTCTTTCACCCAAACAACTCCATGAGACCAAGGAGTGAGCATTTACAGGTTTGATATGAAAATGGCAGCACTGTTATCCTTCACCCAGCTCTGAATATCATTTAAATTCATGCTCCAAACAACAAAGTGCATTCCCAAATGGTCTGTAATGGTCAAGGCATATCTAGGCGCCAACTTTCAAGCAAGGAAAGATAGGAAAAAGGGGGTGATTCTCCTTGTAAACCCTCACACCACCTCCATGAAGTGGTATGGCTTGTACAAAGTCTACAAGCCATACAATCTCAACAACTCTTCTATTCTCCTGAAAACTACAGAATATTCCTTGCTAACAGGTGCGATCAGGTTTGTAAACATCAACAAAACAATATCCTTCTGGCATCGTATCCTCTTCCAAGGTTGTAATGTCCCCATTTTCGATGTCCTCTTTTGGATTAGTCTAGTTCTGACACACTTACTATTTTTAGTAAGTGTTATTTTTAGTAACTGGTCTGGCAAGCAGAGCAGTGTAGGGTTTCCTGTTTGGGCAACGAGTGGAAGTTGTTCAATGAACTTTAATGCTTTGTGCCAGTCCTTTCTATGGGGTTTTTTGGTATTTCAAACATGGCTTTCTATTTTTAGCAAGGGACCAGTCCAGTGGCTTCAGTCTTTAGTGAGCCCATTGTGCATATCAGCATCTCTCTGAGTGAGTCGTGGATACTACTTGCTATTTTTAGTACTTTCTAAAAATAGTAAGTCTATTTTGGGTAAGGTGGACCTGGTCAGGTCTATCACTCAGCAACATCTTCAGTTGAGGCATCAGTTTCTAAGGTTTAAGTATTTAAATATTTGCTTTCCCCTTGGAAAATGGATTATTATTTACTTTATATTTTAACGTTGAGGGTGAAGGGGACATGAAAAAAGTACCTTGGTGCCTAAGTGATAACTTTAAGTCGTTTTAGAAGGCTACAAAAGTGCAAATAGTTTCCTTATGAGCAGACCCCTTGGCCTAGTTGCACAATTTGTTTTAAAAGAGGGGCCATGTATTTCAAGTGGATGCTTAGAAAAGAGGTTTATTTATCAATTTTAAAGGCTAATGTTATGCCTTATAAGGTGGGAAGCCTAGTTTGAGCTAAAAGTCATTTTTAAATTAAAAATCAAAAGTGGAATTTTGAAGGCAAAAAGTGGATGCCCCTTAGAGAATTATTTGATGATGTTTTAAAGTATAAAGCAAAAATATTAAAAGGTTTTTGGAGGGAAAATGATTCAAAACCTAAAGTTGCCCAAAATTCCCTCTCACCTTCTATAAAGTGACTTTTTGGCTCTCATTTGCTCATGGATGTTTTGGCTGCTTAGTGAGATGTTGTTGGTTTTTCGCCAGGAGGTCAGATAACAGATTTGAGGACAAAAACCCTCAATATCTAAGGCTGGTTTCGGCAGTGCAAGACCTGCCCTAGCTGGTAGTGGGGTGATTTCATTCAGAGGTCACCATTAGAGCTTCAAAGTTGCAGGTTACAATCAAAAAGATGAATATTTTTGAGCACTTTTGATGTAGGTTTGTTTGTTTTTGGCTTGTGGGGACTTGGTATCGATTTGGTGAAGTTTGTGTTGCTTTTTGGTGATGATTTTTATGATTTCTAGGCAACTTTTGGTGTTGACCTGAACCTAGTTTATGGCATTCAACTCATTTTTGGTTCAAGATTTCATAATGGGTATTTGAGTTGAATGTTCCCCTAGCTGAGGCGACTCCAAGGAGATATTATGCATATTTTTCTGAGCATACAGTGATTTATCAGAGCAAGTCACCGTTGTTGTTGAGGGCGCCCATTCTAGGTGTTTGTTTGTTGCTAGTCGGCCATTCCAGGGTGTGATTCAGACTTGTTGTGACCTTTTTCACACATCGCCCCATTGCAAATGGGGACCCCCTAATTTTTGTTTCGTTTCAAACTTTTGGCTTGATTTTAGTTTGTTTTGTCGTTGTCTCTCTTTTCTGCTGTCTGTCTTTCCGGGATTGTGCCCGTCATTGAGTTTAAACGTGAATTTTGGCCAAGTCTGAAAATTAGGGTTTGTGCTTTCCTGGTCAATCTAGGGTCAAATGAAGTGAATAAATTGAAAATTGAGACTAACACTATTGTTAGTATGCTTCCAGTAGGTTTCCACTGAAATTTCATCAGATTCTAACAACTTACTATTTTTAGTAAGTGTGTAATTCAAGGCATTCCGTCAGCATTTCTCGAAGTTTTAACAGTCACACTGCGTCCAGAGCACATCAAGCTACTCACAGGTCAAATTTGAGCGGAAACAGACAACTTGCTATTTTTAGCAGTTCAGCTTCCGGAGCCAATTTTAGGGCCTAGATGCAAAGTTTGTAAACGCATGTCTGGATATTCCTTCTGGGTTTTCAGAGACCTTCGCGATAATGTAACATGCAAAGTGAGACGACAACTTTCAGAATTCAGTCTTCCGAGGCTATTTTTAGGGTTTGCATGTCGGCATATTCCTTATGGGTTTTTCGAGAGCTTCGCAGTGATGTGACATGCAAATCAAGATAATCACTCAATAAGGAACTTACTATTCTTAGCAGGTGCGTCCCGACAGCCGCCTCCTAGCACTTCAGAATCACGAATTGATTGCAATGCAACAGAAACGAGGACAAACGGAGGTCATTTGATACGCATGCAAGATCAATTAGGGTTTCCAGCTTCACGGCCTAAAAAGAGGGGTAAAAAGTAAGAAGTTTTGAAAACCGATGTATACCACCGCGATCAACATCTCTCAAGCTATCTGCTGATAAAATTTGAAGGCAAACGGAGCACTTACTATTTATAGTAAGTCATTTCAGAAATAGGCTAAAAATAGCAAATCGGTTGCATGCGCCGATGTCAGCAGGCAGGTCACGTGGTGAGGAGCACGTCATTCAAATTTCAAGTCAAACGGAGCTGTGGAGGTATCAGAAGCAAGAAGTTACTATTTATAGCAAACCACCTTTAGAAATGGGCTAAAAATAGTAGGCCAACCCGAAATAGCAGTGTCAACAGGCTAATGGAGTCATGAGGATCCACTGTTCAAAATTTCAAATCGACCTGAGTTTCTGAAGTGTGAAAATTGAGGGGCTTACTATAAATAGCAGGTATGGATAAACTGGGCAAGACAAAGAAAAATGGCTAAGTATTGGACTTCATCCTGTAGCTACCTGAAAATGCGCCCATCTTGGCCTTGAGGTATTTAAAAATTTCTAAGTCAGGAGTTCATCCTTCACCCATGGCCAAATGCGCCCAAGTTGATGAAGAAGCATGAAAAATTCCTAAGGCATGAATTTCATCCTGTAGCACCCAGGAAATGTGCCCTCATGCAAGGTCTCATGTTTGAAAAATTTTCTAAGTACAAATTTTCATCCACCTCCCTATGCCAAATGCGCCCAAGAAGAAAATCTAAGGAAAAGGCAAGAAAGAGTGGCTAAGTATAACTCTCATCCACCTCACATGGCAAAATGCGCCCACTTCTCAAGAAAGTCAAGGAGGTCAACGAGTTTCATCCACCTCCTATGTTGAAATGCGCCCTCAAGGTAATGCCAAGCATGAAAAATTTCTAAGTATAAAACTTCATCCTTCACACTAAGCTAAATGCGCCCTCAAGACATGCAAAAAGTTTCTAAGTGTCAAACTTTTATCCTCCACCACCCTCCATTTGCGCCCATCCTCCACTACATGCCAAATGCGCCCAAGCTGCATGGTAGAATAAGTTTGAAAAGGACAAGTCAAGGCGTCAACATGCTTATCCTCCTCATATGCTGAAATGCGCCCAAGAATAGCCAGTCAAAGAGTCAACAAACTTCATCCTTTATCAAGTTGCAAATGCGCCCAAGCTCAACAAGGAGGAGTTAACAAGAAAGTCAAAGGGTCAAAGGGCTTCATCCACCTCACATAGTAAAATGCGCCCATCTCCAAGCATAACATGCATGAAATTTTTCTAAGTATGAAATTCATCCTCCTAGAGGCATCAAATGCGCCCAAAAGAGGGCAGGTGGAGACAAAAATGAAGAAGTTGAAGAGTCACATGCTAGGCGTGGTAAACATTAATCCTCCACACATGCTAATATGCGCCCAAGTTGAAGTGGGTAAAGGGGTGAATAAAATACAAGGCGTGGTGAAAATGAAGTTGATGCTAGGTGTTAGAAATTTAATAGAAAATATTGCCAAGGCGTGTGAAGTGAAGTATGCTAGGCGTGATTTTATCCTTCATCAAGTATGCTATGCGCCTAAAGTAAAGGTGGTGGAATAAAGTTGATGAGAGAAGATATTGCTAAGTGGTGAATAAAGATGTTAGGCGTGGATTCAAAATATATCCTTCATGATGAATAAATACGCCCAAGGGGATGGAAGTGAAGTAAAATGTGCTAGGCGCTTTCATGAAAATTTTCCAAGTCAAGTTTCCACCACTGGCAAATGAGCGTGGATGAAACAAAATTTTTCTCACAGGCAAGGTGAAGGAAGTTGAGTAAAATCTCTAAGGAAAAATTTCGAAATGCAAAATGATTCAAAATTTTTCTAAGGCAAAATATTTTCTTCCTTAAGAAAATACGCCTAGACATGAAGGATGATAAAACTTTCCTGGGAATGAATAAATTTGTCAATGGATGAAGTCAGAGGATGCTGGCATTGCACGATGGATCAAAAAAAAAAAAAATTCGAGTCAGAGCAACAGGATGTTCACACAGATGAAGAATGGGATTAAAATTGTTGAAAATATTTTTTAAAGGTTCAAAATTCAAGAAAATTAGATGAACCCGTTCGTTGTGCACCCATGAGTTTGACGTGCTCTGAAGGAAATTTTCTTTTGGGTATTGAAGATTATCGATGAGGAATGGATTTTAAGGTCTTCCACAGCTTGCCGAGGTTTCCATGATAAAGATTTCAAATGGGAACCAGGTTGACGAATTTTCCTAAAAATTTTGAAAATTTTCTAAGGCAAAGAATAAGTGTGTTGTTGAGATAAAGTGTTGTGGCTGATGAATTTGAAGGTGATCGCCTAGATGATTTTTGATCAAATTCCTGATGAAAGGATTTTTCTCGAGCCTGAGTTAGATGAAATGTCAAAGTGAAGTATATCCAGGCAGAATACAAGATGGGTTGGAAATTTGGTTAAGGCATGAAGAATTTGAACGCGAAGTTGGCTAGTGAAGACGATGAACGCTTGGAAGTTAAAACATGAAAATCAGGTAAGTAAAGTGAATTTATATTATGAAGTGTTCTAATACTCTTCCCCTTGCTTGTTTTGCAGGAGGAACGTCGAGGACCAAGCAATGATGACTTAGGAAGATGAAGCAAGTACTCCACGAATACATTTCAACCTCGAAGGAAGAAAATTGCAAGAAAATGGCTAAGTGTTGAAACTTCGTATGTGCCCAGCTCAAGTGACAAAGAAGAAGTTGAAAAACAAACATCAAGAAGAAGATCAAGAGCAGTGTGAAAGCGTTTCAAAGTTAGAATCTTCTAGAAAGATGATGGACATTTATGGCTCATTTATTACCCCACTCCTCTTGGTGGCGGTTTTTAGGGTGAATCTTGTTTAGGGCTGAGGTGGCACAATCTGGGCCATCCAGCCGATTGTAATCTGAGCCATCCGTTGGACTTGGCCAGCTATATAAAGGGGGAGTCCCCTCATTTGTATCTCATTAGAAAGTAGAAATTAGTTTAGAGTCAGACAGTAGACATAGAGTAGAGAGACAACTTAGAAATAGTTTAGTATAGATTGATAGTGTAGTTGAAGAAGAAGGAAAGTTTTTCTTTGAAAACTTTTGCAAGAAATTGTTGTGTAAAACTTTCATAATAAAAGATCTTTTGATTGATGGTGGAATTCGTCTTTGTTATGGATAGCTAGCGAGGTTTCTTCATCCCTTCTACTTCAAGTAGCGTAGAGTAGCGTAATTTCAATTTTATGCAAGTAGATGTTAGCTGTGGAATGTGGTGTTTGATCTAAGCAAGCTTCGCTTATCCATACCACTAGCAGGCTTACTGATGGTGTGTTCGCCTTGTGTGGTCAACTGGAAACGTTATGGGCCTAACTTCAATCATAGCTTGAATGATGGTATGCGTCATTGTGATGGTATCTTCATGTCAAGTGGTGGTTTGAACATCTTTAGTCATCTCCCTTGAAGATTGCACCGACTCTGTGGAAGCTGTCCGAAGCGAGGCAAAGCAGAGTCTGGTTGAAGCTTGTGAGAATTGATCGCCATGTCCCACGCCTAGAATAGGTTTAGACTCTCTAAACCCTGCAACCACTTTAAATTCAGTACTTTCTGGATAGAATAGGAAACCCGTGCTTCATAGATGAAACCTTTCGAGCATTTGAATTCCTTTCTCCGCTGCCGAACAATTCCGTAAGTCCCCTTGAAATACCAGCAAATCACATCGAGCCAACTGAGCCTATTCACATTGAAAGAACCTTGGAGTTGAACGCATGAACTTTCTTGCAATCTTAGCATGTTGGATACTTTGATCAAGAGAGAATAGGGTAGCCGTTGGCAACTTTATTCTGCGTTGGTGCGGTCACGAAAAACACATCAACAGAATTGGCGCTAGAAGGAGGGCTGAACGAGGAAAGAACACATTGTTCCAGTTGTCATTCATTTTATGCTTGCCTCTCCTCCTAGCACATCAACAGAATTGGCGCTAGAAGGAGGGTGAGCATTGAATTGTTCCAGAGGCTGGAAGAAACTAGTATAAAGTTTGAAATTCCAAATCAGAGATATGTTAGATCTCGCTTATGTCAGAAAATCCAAAAAAAGTGAAAAGTTGAAAAATTCAAAAAAATCAAAAAATAGATTTCTCAATGGATGAGCACATTTCTTTCTCTCAAGACAGTCTTACTGATATTGCTCGGATTCATGAAAGATTGAATGCACAGCTGTGGCCCGAGAATTTGTCTAAGTTTGCTTTGCCAGGAAGATGTCGAATTCATGAGACCTCCTAGCACGAAGAAATTAGTTGCCTAACATTCCTCTCAAGGATAGAGCTTGTTCTCCAAGGGAAAATTTTCTTTTGGGATGTCCCCAAGCTAGGAATATTGGATGTAGAACCTGATGGTTATAGCCTTCCTGAAGTTGTGGATGAGGCTTTCGCGAGATTCATACTCAGGATCCAAAGTTAGTTGGAACTTGGCAATGTTTGTTTGAAAGATGTTTTGCTCCCTCGTTGGTGTCGGATTCACAACGCACCTCATCCAGAGTTCACTTGCACAACATGTGAAAAAGCCATCAACTTCGCCAGATGTCGCCTCGGATTACCAATACTACCCTATGGATTCTTCAAAGACAAAGGATGGATTGAATATGTCACACAAACATTTTTAGCACCAAATGAAGAGTGTACCTCAACATCATCCAACAACAAGGAGAATATGTCACAACAGGATGATGTGATCGAGCTTAGGGAGCAAGCAGATGAAGATTGTTCCTACATCACGCTAGAACAAGAGGCTATTCGAGCAAAGATCAAAGAATCCATGAGATATATCCAAGGAAGAGAAACCACCCAAGCCAACTGTCAGCATACGGAGGTGAATGAATGTACAAGATTGCGAGTTATTGAAGATCATCAAGAATCAGGAACGAAGGACTTAGCTCAAAGTACAAATGGCGGGAGAAATTTTCAATGTTCATTCACTTGGGGAGGAGAACGTGAAGAAGGAAGCGATTCCAGTACACTTCGGGAAGGAATGCTCCTTGATGAAAGGGTTCAGCTATGCGTAAACAAAATGGAAGAAGTGATAAGCAGCATAAGGCAAGATGATGTGTTAGATGATCAATGGGCTACCAAGATGGAGGCAGAATATGAAATACATTTCGCATCAATAATTGATCCATTATTCACAGTCATGGAAGAGTTGCTTGATGAAATTGAAACAAATGAAACACTGCTTGGTGAAGATATAGAAAATGAAGAACAATTCAGGTTGGGGCTTGATCCATTGCTAGAGATTCAAAAGGAGCCAGCGCATGAAGGAATCCAAGTTTCCAAATGCTCTTTCGAATTGATTTCCCGCCCCACTCCTCCCAGTTTGGATCGTCCACATGTTTTAGATGCAAGCGGTATGGTTCACCATCAACTTCGACCTCCTGATGAAGCAGTTTACGATAGGCAAGAATTCATGCCAGCGAATGAAGACCACCAGGTTTTATTTTTCCCTACTATTGGCTACAAAGAATATCATTTTGATTATGGAGATTTAGGAAAGACGACTTGTTTATGGATTAATCATGGTCCGGATGAGTTGCCTCAATTGCTAATCTTTCCTGAAGATTTGCTTGAGTTTGAGATTTGTATTGCGAAAGATTACTTTTCTGAGTTCAAGAACAAGTTTGCAAAACTTCGTACTATGACTACTACTTTGCTGTTACTGCACATCCTGAGAAATCATGCTAGAAGTTGTATATACTTAGGTCTTTTGATTGTTGTTCGCTTAAAGTTTTTGTTTTTGTTTAGATTAGTTGTCTTGCTTTCGTAGTTTAGTTCGCTTTCAATAAAAGGGGATCCCATTTGTGAAGGGGGTGTTGTGTTGTTTTCGCCATACTCCAGTACAATGTTGATGCGATGTTAGTCCATTTCTTAGATAATCATTCAGGAAGTGCTTTAGAATCAGAGGTTGTCCTTTCAAGCCTTATCATTTGGTTAGGATTTGTACTTGACTCGGAAGGGAATCATCGATTGTGTCTTGACACCAAGTCTCACGATTACTATATTTTACTCACATAATTAATTGCTCTAAGTCATTGAGGTTTCTTGGGAAAGGTTTTGGCAGGTGAAAATCGGTTTTAGCAAGTGAAAATCTTACATCTTGCTTCAGCGCCACTACAATTCTCAAACCCATTGGACGCTTCATTGCCTGCCAGCCAATTAAGGAATTGATGGAGAAACCAAACGAAGAAAAAAAAAATGTGCTTAAAAGAAATATCAAAAAGAAAAATGAGAAAATGAGAAATGGAAAGAAAAAATCATGAAATATTGGTTTTGGGAACATACGAGTAACTCCACCGGGGCTATGGACGCTCGGTCGGCAGTGGAGCAATATTCGTGAGAATTGTAGCGACAACCTTGTCAGGGCTATGGACACCTGACTGGCAGCGAGGCAATGTCCCGGGTGCTTTTGAAGTTAAGATATTTATATAACTTGCTATGACGGATTCTAGGAGCTTTAACGGTCTTTTGAGTTGGAACAAACGCATATGCACACACTTGTAATCAAAAGATGAGGTGCCTTGATCCAATTTAGGATTCCTTTTCCCTTTTCAGTATATCCCCTAGTCAGTTGATGGGTTGGAAAGAATTATCCAAAGGTTCTGAGTATGGAACGGATTTTGTCTTTGAAATGTTCTGGAACATTTATTTAGGTTGGGGCTAATGTTGTGACCTTTTTCACACATCGCCCCATTGCAAATGGGGACCCCCTAATTTTTGTTTCGTTTCGAACTTTTGGCTTGATTTTAGTTTGTTTTGTTGTTGTCTCTCTTTTATGCTGTCTGTCTTTCCGGGATTGTGCCTGTCATTGAGTTTAAACGTGAATTTTGGCCAAGTCTGAAAATTAGGGTTTGTGCTTTCCTGGTCAATCTAGGGTCAAATGAAGTGAATAAATTGAAAATTGAGACTAACACTGTTGTTAGTATGCTTCCAGCAGGTTTCCACTGAAATTTCATCAGATTCTGACAACTTACTATTTTTAGTAAGTGTGTAATTCAAGGCATTCCGTCAACATTTCTCGAAGTTTTAACAGTCACACTGCGTCCAGAGCACATCAAGCTACTCACAGGTCAAATTTGAGCAGAAACAGACAACTTGCTATTTTTAGCAGTTCAGCTTTCGGAGCCAATTTTAGGGCCTAGATGCAAAGTTTGTAAACGCATGTCTGGATATTCCTTCTGGGTTTTCAGAGACTTTCGTGATGATGTAACATGCAAAGTGAGACGACAACTTTCAGAATTCAGTCTTCCGAGGCTATTTTTAGGGTTTGCATGTCAGGGTTTTCTTTGCATGTCGGCATATTCCTTTTGGGTTTTTCGAGAGCTTCGCAGTGATGTCACATGCAAATTAAGATAATCACTCAGTAAGGAACTTACTATTCTTAGCAGGTGCGTACCAGCAGCCGCCTCCTAGCACTTCAGAATCACGAACTGATCGCAATGCAACAGAAACGAGGACAAACGGAGGTCATTTGATACGCATGCAAGATCAATTAGGGTTTCTAGCTTCAGGGCCTAAAAAGAGGGGTAAAAAGTCATAATTTTTGAAAATCGATGTATACCACCGTGATCAGCATCTCTCAAGCTATCTGCTGATAAAATTTGAAGGCAAACGGAGCACTTACTATTTATAGTAAGTCATTTCAGAAATAGGCTAAAAATAGCAAATCGGTTGCATGCACCGATGTCAGCAGGAAGGTCACGTGGTGAGGAGCACGTCATTCAAATTTCAAGTCAAATGGAGCTGTGGAGGTATCAGAAGCAAGAAGTTACTATTTATAGCAAACCACCTTTAGAAATGGGCTAAAAATAGTAGGCCAACCCGAAATAGCAGTGTCAACAGGCTAATGGAGTCATGAGGATCCACTGTTCAAAATTTCAAATCGACCTGAGTTTCTGAAGTGTGAAAATTGAGGGGCTTACTATAAATAGCAGGTATGGATAAACTGGGGAAGACAAAGAAAAATGGCTAAGTATTGGACTTCATCCTGTAGCTACCTGAAAATGCGCCCATCTTGGCCTTGAGGTGTTTAAAAATTTCTAAGTCAGGAGTTCATCCTTCACCCATGGCCAAATGTGCCCAAGTTGATGAAGAAGCATGAAAAATTCCTAAGGCATGAATTTCATCCTGCAGCACCCAGGAAATGTGCCCTCATGCAAGGTCTCATGTTTGAAAAATTTTCTAAGTACAAATTTTCATCCACCTCCCTATGCCAAATGCGCCCAAGAAGAAAATCTAAGGAAAAGGCAAGAAAGAGTGGCTAAGTATAACTCTCATCCACCTCACATGGCAAAATGCGCCCACTTCTCAAGAAAGTCAAGGAGGTCAACGAGTTTCATCCACCTCCTATGTTGAAATGCGCCCTCAAGGTAATGCCAAGCATGAAAAATTTCAAGTATAAAACTTCATCCTTCACACTAAGCTAAATGCGCCCTCAAGACATGCAAAAAGTTTCTAAGTGTCAAACTTTTATCCTCCACCACCCTCCATTTGCGCCCATCCTCCACTACATGCCAAATGCGCCCAAGCTGCATGGTAGAATAAGTTTGAAAAGGACAAGTCAAGGCGTCAACATGCTTATCCTCCTCATATGCTGAAATGCGCCCAAGAATAGCCAGTCAAAGAGTCAACAAACTTCATCCTTTATCAAGTTGCAAATGCGCCCAAGCTCAACAAGGAGGAGTTAACAAGAAAGTCAAAGGGTCAAAGGGCTTCATCCACCTCACATAGTAAAATGCGCCCATCTCCAAGCATAACATGCATGAAATTTTTCTAAGTATGAAATTCATCCTCCTAGAGGCATCAAATGCGCCCAAAAGAGGGCAGGTGGAGACAAAAATGAAGAAGTTGAAGAGTCACATGCTAGGCGTGGTAAACATTAATCCTCCACACATGCTAATATGCGCCCAAGTTGAAGTGGGTAAAGGGGTGAATAAAATACAAGGCGTGGTGAAAATGAAGTTGATGCTAGGTGTTAGAAATTTAATAGAAAATATTGCCAAGGCGTGTGAAGTGAAGTATGCTAGGCGTGATTTTATCCTTCATCAAGTATGCTATGCGCCTAAAGTAAAGGTGGTGGAATAAAGTTGATGAGAGAAGATATTGCTAAGTGGTGAATAAAGATGTTAGGCGTGGATTCAAAATATATCCTTCATGATGAATAAATACGCCCAAGGGGATGGAAGTGAAGTAAAATGTGCTAGGCGCTTTCATGAAAATTTTCCAAGTCAAGTTTCCACCACTGGCAAATGAGCGTGGATGAAACAAAATTTTTCTCACAGGCAAGGTGAAGGAAGTTGAGTAAAATCTCTAAGGAAAAATTTCGAAATGCAAAATGATTCAAAATTTTTCTAAGGCAAAATATTTTCTTCCTTAAGAAAATACGCCTAGACATGAAGGATGATAAAACTTTCCTGGGCATGAATAAATTTGTCAATGGATGAAGTCAGAGGATGCTGGCATTGCACGATGGATCAAAAAAAAAAAAAATTTCGAGTCAGAGCAACAGGATGTTCACACAGATGAAGAATGGGATTAAAATTGTTGAAAATATTTTTTAAAGGTTCAAAATTCAAGAAAATTAGATGAACCCGTTCGTTGTGCACCCATGAGTTTGACGTGCTCTGAAGGAAATTTTCTTTTGGGTATTGAAGATTATCGATGAGGAATGGATTTTAAGGTCTTCCACAGCTTGCCGAGGTTTCCATGATAAAGATTTCAAATGGGCACCAGGTTGACGAATTTTCCTAAAAATTTTGAAAATTTTCTAAGGCAAAGAATAAGTGTGTTGTTGAGATAAAGTGTTGTGGCTGATGAATTTGAAGGTGATCGCCTAGATGATTTTTGATCAAATTCCTGATGAAAGGATTTTTCTCGAGCCTGAGTTAGATGAAATGTCAGAGTGAAGTATATCCAGGCAGAATACAAGATGGGTTGGAAATTTGGTTAAGGCATGAAGAATTTGAACGCGAAGTTGGCTAGTGAAGACGATGAACGCTTGGAAGTTAAAACATGAAAATCAGGTAAGTAAAGTGAATTTATATTATGAAGTGTTCTAATACTCTTCCCCTTGCTTGTTTTGCAGGAGGAATGTCGAGGACCAAGCAATGATGACTTAGGAAGATGAAGCAAGTACTCCACGAATACATTTCAACCTCGAAGGAAGAAAATTGCAAGAAAATGGCTAAGTGTTGAAACTTCGTATGTGCCCAGCTCAAGTGACAAAGAAGAAGTTGAAAAACAAACATCAAGAAGAAGATCAAGAGCAGTGTGAAAGCGTTTCAAAGTTAGAATCTTCTAGAAAGATGATGGACATTTATGGCTCATTTATTACCCCACTCCTCTTGGTGGCGGTTTTTAGGGTGAATCTTGTTTAGGGCTGAGGTGGCACAATCTGGGCCATCCAGCCGATTGTAATCTGAGCCATCCGTTGGACTTGGCCAGCTATATAAAGGGGGAGTCCCAACATTTGTATCTCATTAGAAAGTAGAAATTAGTTTAGAGTCAGACAGTAGACATAGAGTAGAGAGACAACTTAGAAATAGTTTAGTATAGATTGATAGTGTAGTTGAAGAAGAAGGAAAGTTTTTCTTTGAAAACTTTTGCAAGAAATTGTTGTGTAAAACTTTCATAATAAAAGATCTTTTCATTGATGGTGGAATTCGTCTTTGTTATGGATAGCTAGCGAGGTTTCTTCATCCCTTCTACTTCAAGTAGCGTAGAGTAGCGTAATTTCATTTTTATGCAAGTAGATGTTAGCTGTGGAATGTGGTGTTTGATCTAAGCAAGCTTCGCTTATCCATACCACTAGCGGGCATACTGATGGTGTGTTCGCCTTGTGTGGTCAACTGGAAACGTTATGGGCCTAACTTCAATCACAACTTGAATGATGGTATGCGTCGTTGTGATGGTATCTTCATGTCAAGTGGTGGTTTGAACATCTTTAGTCATCTCCCTTGAAGATTGCACCGACTCCGTGGAAGCTGTCTGAAGCGAGGCAAAGCAGAGTCTGGTTGAAGCTTGTGAAAATTGATCACCATGTCCCACGCCTAGAATAGGTTTAGACTCTCTAAACCCTGCAACCACTTTAAATTCAGTACTTTCTGGATAGAATAGGAAACCCGTGCTTCATAGATGAAACCTTTCGAGCATTTGAATTCCTTTCTCCGCTGCCGAACAATTCCGTAAGTCCCCTTGAAATACCAGCAAATCACATCGAGCCAACTGAGCCTATTCGCATTGAAAGAACCTTGGAGTTGAACGCATGAACTTTCTTGCAATCTTAGCATGCTGGATACCTTGATCAAAAGAGAATAGGGTAGCCGTTGGCAACTTTATTTTGCGTTGGTGCGGTCACGAAAAACACATCAACAAGACTTATTATTGTTGTTGTTAAAGTGAAATCTAGGCGAGTTCTTGTCAAGGGTTTGAAGGTCATAATCAATGTTTTCATATGCTACGAAACGGTGTTCTACTATCAGCTGCTAGGAGCTTTATAACCAGGTCTGAAGTTGTTATTCTGAGCTTGGGTATTTCTTCAATGAGTTTCAGTCATCTTGGAGTTTATTGAAGTACGCTTTATGCTCATCCTTGCATAGAACTTTGGGTCTCATTCCTTGGTGAAGAACGGGATCATTGAAGAAGACATAATCTGCTATTTAGGTGCTTTAATCAGGTTTGGACGCTTTATTTCTGAATATGTTATTGTGTAACAAGACTGAAATATTTCTGTTATTATAAACAGTTACTAAGAGTTCTGAAAGTGTTCTATTTCAAGGATATCTCTTTCTATTTTGTGTTCTTGCTTTGTGTTCTCATGCAATGACAAAAATATGAAACCCACATCAAATTCAATGAATTAAACACTTTCAAACAAACCAATCTGCAAACCAAAAAACTTAGAGAGCAAACAAAAGAAAAAAAAATAAGAAAAACAATTTGGGGTCTTATATTACAATGGTATCAGAGCACTAATCATTCTGCTAGCCAGTGGGTGACACAAAACTATGAGCAATAGTGACCGACAAAGAAGGAACCAAGAAAAAAACATGGGTGAAAGAAGAGAAGAAGCTGAAAGAAATATTGGTAAGAAAAATCGTATGATGCAACTCTTGGATGCAGTGGTTAGGGGTCAAGAAAAAGCAGCCCAACGTGCTCAAGAGTCCAATCAATAACCCACACAGTTGGTACAAAGATTAGACCATTTGGGGCAAGGAAATGATGCAGGTCAGCATGGGGCAACCATTCAAAACAACAGGGCAGCCATGGCTAGGCCTCTTATGCCTATATTTCCACCAAGAGTAGAAGCACAACCCAATCAAGAGCTTACCTTAGTTGAGTTGCGGAATCAATTTAGATAGGATTGGTTGGATGCAAGCCCTGGTTTCCAACGATGACATACCACTTTGGGATTATATGAATCTCAGGATGAGTCATACACCCAACAGGGGCAATAGAGAACATCATAATGACTTACAAAGGAAAGATGAAAAACCTAGCATTTCTTATTTTGATAGGTCCAATGAGATTTCAGCGAGAGCATGGGTTCATAGGTTGGATACATAGTTCAATCAAAACCCCATGCCTGAAGAAGAATCCATAAAATATGCTATTATGCACCTTGATGGAGTTGCACATAAGTGGTGGCATCACGGGATGATCATAATGGGGCATGCTCAGATTACATCTTATACCGAGTTTACTAAGAGACTCATAGAGAGGTTTGACAAGAAGGAACCGGAACTTCATTTTAAGGAGGTGGCAAAGTTAGAGCCATACTTATTCAATGAAGAGGAGGTGGTTGAAGAGAAGTTCATAGCAGAAAAATCGGATAAAGTGATTGATTTGGAACATGATGAATGTGAGATGGAACCTTGGGATGACTCTTTGGACATGCATGCAACTGATGTGGTTGAGTTTGTGCATGAAGGAATTGTCAAAATAGCAGCCTTATATACACCCTTAGAACTATCCAATGAAGTTGAGACACCTTTAGATGATGGGAAATTTGAAAACAAAAGGGATAATGTCTTCAAATCAGCTAATAATAATGACTATTTACCTCATGTTGGTAATGATGACATAGCTGGCGTTTGGTTTGACTTCCAAACAAAGCCTATGGAGAGAGATGCTTATGATGATTTCAATCCTAATGAGTTGGGGAGTGACTTATTCAGAAAGACAACTATTCATGAAGAGCACAATGAGCACTTATTCTTTGATCAAAGTGATCAGCTTTTCTACCCATGGGATCCAGGTGTTTAGGGACCAAAGTATGATGAAGAACCAGTTTGGGAGGAATCTTCTTCTGACCAAGCTATTGTCCCAACCTTAGAGCATAAAGAATGTAAAAGGGATGCCTTAGAGGGAATTGTTTTTGAGAGGCATGATCTTGAAGATAAATCAGAAAAGTTTCTGCTTGGGGTTAATTTTGATCGAAGGCCTAGTGACGAAGATGAAGCAAGCTTTGAAGAAGAGGCACATAAGAGTTTGGACAACAAACATATGCATGTGGAAAAATTAATTCAAAATGCATCTATGGGACAAAGTGAGCTTAATATTTCGTTTTTTGATTTACATACATTGAAGAGCTCTATGGAAGAATTTAAAATAGCTTACTTACACATGCTACATGATAGAGATATAGCCACCAAATTTGTAGATGAAACCTTGTCTATGTCTAAGCAATTAAGGGAGGAGGCTAGTGAACTCACCATCGAGCTTAATTCCACAAAGCTTACTTTAGAAAGTGTCCAAGAGGCACTTCTTGAAGCGAACGGTCAACTCTATGAGACTCAATAGTTTAAGGAGAAGGAAGGTATAGAAAAGGCAAAGGAGATCAAATAGGTAATGATGGAGCTTGATCTCATCCAGGAGGAGTATGATCTTGCACACTACCCCAAAAAATCAGAAAATAGGAGTTCGGATTAGCAAGAGGATTGGTTTGATTTGGGAGTTGAGGATATTTATCAGTTGTATGATAATCCTTTATTTGAATGGGATGCTGATTTGGCTCATGACAATCCACTTTTTGAGTTGGATGACTAAGACCCAAACAATTTTAGTGATGCGAGTGGATTTGATTACAAGACTTGGGACTCGAGTGCAATTTCTAGACATGAGGTGTTGTCTCAGGATTGGAGTAGCGGGTCAACTTCTAGTATTAGTACTGCTGCCCACTTTCTGATCAGCTTGCATATGACTTCGGATTCGGATCCGCAGGTGAGTTAGATGGTTTCTTCAGTTCAGCAGTTGGTAGTTCATGGTTGAGCCTAGACGGTAGTGATGAATTGATCCTAAGAGATGATTCTATTGCTACCTCCATACTCATCTCTCCTATGTTTTCAATGGGATTTGAGTTTGATTACAGCTACCCTTATTTTATTTCGTTGGTTATGATGACATATTTTGATGAGCAGACTGATTTTGAGTTTGGGCAGGCTTTGGGACAGTTGGCTGAGAGTTTTTTTCCGAGCACAGTTCATTCATTTACTGTTTCCACTTCGGTGAGTGACACTCACTGCAGTTACTTCATGGAGATGATATGCATTATTTCAGATGATGTCATTTTGATCGCAGTGGTTTGGGTGTGTTGGTGTGTTCAAGACCATTCTTTTAACACTTGGAGGTTGCGTGTTGATGTTATGATTTCGGTTTGCATCAGCAGAGGCATTTCCTGGTTGGCCAATTTTAGTGATATAGCCGAGATTGACTTGCTTCTTTGGGGCATCATGAGGTGTCATGCCAAGGTTAATTTCTTATGGTTGAGCAGGGTGTTTCTAATGTTGACCAGAATTGTGATTGGCAATGAGTTTGTTGACACAGTCTACTCTGAGTTTCCTTGGCAGGGTATATTTTTTGGCATTGGTTTCGATCCTCTCAAGTATTTCAATATGGGCTTTGATGATTTTTACTCTTTGTAGGTCCAGGGTAGGAGAGTGCAGTATGGGAACTTTAGTTTGACAGTTATGATCAGTGTGGCCCAGCTTCAGCATGGTGGTTCCTTTTTGAGACAACCCGAGAATCACACCGAGTTGTAGTGCAACAACCGCTTGGGATGAGAGAGCTAGTTTTTTTTTTTTCCTAGAGCTTACTCCTGTGGCACATCAGTTTGGTTCTCTTGAGGGGCATTCTTTTGAGGAGTTGATCGAGTTTTTTTGGTATTTGATTACTCTTCTTACACGAGGTTTTCGGGAGGTCTTATGTGTTGGTACTTCACATGATAGAATTTTGAGCAGATGGTGCTACAAATCTCCTAGATTTACTTGGGACACTGGGATCATTTTTGGATTCAGTGTGGATCAGTTTGTCAGTTTGTTAGTTGCAAACTGTAAGAACCCTTATAGGTTCAAACTGAAATTCAAACTAAAATTTTTCCCTTTCTGCTGCACTAAAACTCTTAACTTTATTTACAATGTAGTTTGAAAGTTTCCTAGCATAAATAGCAAGAAAGGAAATAGAACATATATTATAGGCAATCAACAAAGATGAACATAAACAAAGATGATCATACCCAACAACATTTAGCTTATCTTCTTATTTCGATTTGAAAACTAATTACAAACAGAGGGCTGGAAGGTATAGTCAATTAGGTCTGATTTGAGTTACAGACTTGCAATTACATCCAATGGTGCCAAAGCACAAGACCAAACCCTAGCTATAAGAATGGAAGATAAAGCTAAGTGGAGTGGAATGATATGCCTAGCTGGAGATGACTAGAAAACAACTATAGCAGCCCACTGGAGGTTGTAGATGCCAAAATCTCCTTAGATATGATGATGAAATTAGTTTGAAGACTGTTGTAGCAATAATCTGATTATGCCTGAAGCTGAAAATTGCCAAAAATGACCTTTGCCATGTGAGCTTCTTGAAAACCTTCTTCCAGCAAGTAAAGATGAAAAGGTCACAAACAAGGTCACAATCTGCAACTGAAACTGCTCCAGAATAATCTGGTTAAACTCTAGGTTGAACTCTGTCTAAAATTCAACTCACAGGGTGGGATGGGGACATCACCATACCATAGAATTCAAGGGAGCATCACCTTGAATTGACTGGAACTATTTTCAGTCAAGAGATCTCTCTCATCAAACTGTCATAACAAGATAATAACACCAGTAACATGTCTCTCTCAACCACCCAAGCCTTCTTAAATAAGGCCTTAAGACAAAACCACCCTTAGGAATGAATCAGATTTGTTTTTATTAAAATATTCACTTTACTTCAAGGCTAAGGCACCTAGCTCAAGTCGACCTAAAGAGGATCTTATTTGCTCCATTAAAATATTCAATATCTTCTTGGCTAAGTTTCCCAAACTGCCCTAGGAAGATCTAATTGCCTTTTGAGCATTATAAAATTCTAATTTGGAAGCTTCCTTGAGCTGCCCTAGGAAAAGATAAGATTGAATCTTTAAAATATTATATTTAGGTTGCTTCTCCCTTAAGCCTTCAAAACCACCATAGGAAGGGGAAACTTCTAGAAGCCGATCAAATTTGATGAGGTTGACTCATCTCCTTGTCTGCTTGTTCTCCTTGTTTGCTTGGTCTTGCAAATAGACCTCCTTGCTTGCTTTGACTAGCAAGTAGACCTCCTTGCTTGCTTTGACCTCCTTGTGTGCTTTGACTTACAAATGGACCAAGAGATAATGATAAAATAAGATCAACATTATGCTTTGCTTAAGGATAATTCCCTCTTAATTCTCAAGATGACATCATGGTGGCTTGATTCTAGCCCATCCAGCATTCCCGTGGGTTAGATGGCATGAAAAGGGAATGATTTTTGGCCATGAGAAGCAAATTTTGGTAAGATGTGTTTAGGAAATTAAGAGGGAATTATCCTTAAGCAAAACATAATGTTGATCTTATTTTATCATTATCTCCTAGTCCACTTGTAAGTCAAAGCACACAAGGAGGTCAAAGCAAGCAAGGAGGTCTACTTGCTAGTCAAAGCAAGCAAGAAGGTCTACTTGCTGGTCAAAGTAAGCAAGAAGGTCTATTTGCAAGACCAAGCAAACAAGGAGAACAAGCGGACATGGAGATGAGTCGACCTCATCAAATCTAATCGACTTCTAGAAGTTTCCCCTTCCTATGGCAGTTTTGAAGGCTTAAGGGAGAAGCAACCTAAATATAATATTTTAAAGATTCAATCTGATCTCTTCCTAGGGTGGGCTCAAGGAAGCTTCCAAATTAGAATTTTATAATGCTCAAAAGGCAATCAAATCTTCCTAGGGCAGTTTGGGAAACTTAGCCAAGAAGATATTGAATATTTTAATGGAGCAAATCAAATCCTTTTTAGGTCAACTTGAGCTAGGTGCCTTAGCCTTGAAGTAAAAAGAATATTTTAATAAAAACAAATCCGATTCATTCCTAAAGCAGTTTTGTCTTAAGGCCTTATTTAAGAAGGATTGGGTGGTTGAGAGAGACATGTTATTGGTGTTACTATCTTGTTATCACAATTTGATGAGAGAGATCTCTTGACTGAAAATAGTTTCAGTCGATTCAAGGTGATGCTCCCTTGAATTTTGTGGTATGGTGATGTCCCCATCCCACCCTGTGAGTTGAATTTCAAACAGAGTTCAACCTAGAGCTTAACCAGATTACTTTGGAGCAGTTTCAGTTGCAGATTGTGATTGTGTTTGTGACCTTTTCATTTTTTCTTGCTGGAAGAAGGTTTTCAAGAAGCTCGCGTGGCAAAGGACATCTTTGGCGATTTCCAGCTTCAACCGTAATCAGATTATTGCTACAGCGGTCTTCAAATTGATTTCACCATCATCTTTGAGGAGATTTTGGCATCTACAACCTCCAATGGGCTGCTACAGTTGTTTTCTAGTCATCTCCAGCTGGGCATATCATTCCATCCACTTAGCTTCATCTTCTATTCTTACAGCTAGGGTTTGGTCTTGTGCTTTGGCACCATTGGATGTAATTGCAAGTTTGAAACTTAAATTAGACCTAATTGGTTGTACCTTCCAGCCCTCTGTTTGTAATCAGTTTTCAAATCAAAATAAGAAGTTAAGCTAAACATTGTTGGGTATGATCATCTTTTTTTATGTTCATCTTTGTTGATTGCCTATAATATATGTTCCAGTCCCTTTCTTGTTGTTTATGCTAGGAAAATTTCAAACTACATTGTAAATAAAGTTAAGAGTTTAAGTGCAGCAAAAAAGGAAAAAATTTCAGTTTGAACCTATAAGGGTTCTTACAGTTGTACTGGCATTGCTTGAGGACAAGCAATCTTTGGGAAGGGCGAACTGTAATGTCCCCAATTTTGATGTCCTCTTTTGGATTAGTCTGGTTCTGACACACTATTTTTAGTAACTGGTTTGACAGGCAGAGCAGTGTAGGGTTTCCTGTTTGGGCAACGAGTGGAAGTTGTCCGATGAACTTTAATGCCTTTTGTTAGTCCTTTCTGTGGGGTTTTTCGGTTTTTCAGACATGGCTTTCTATTTTTAGTAGGGGACCAATCCAATGGCTTCAGTCTTCAGTGAGCCCATTGTGCATATCAGCATTTCTCCGAGTGAGTCATGGATATTACTTGCTATTTTTAGTACTTTCTAAAGATAGTAAGTCTATTTTGGGTAAGGTGGACCTAGTTAGGTCTCTCACTCAACATCTTCAGTTGAGGCATCAGTTTCTAAGGTTGAAGTATTTAAATATTTGCTTTCCCCTTGGAAAATGGATTATTATTAAGTTACTTTATATTTTAACGTTGAGGGTGAAGGGGACATGAAAAAACTACCTTGGTGCCTAAGTGATAACTTTAAGTCGTTTTAGAAGGCTACAAAAGCGCAAATAGTTTCCTTATGAGTAGACCCCTTGGCCTAGTTGCACAACATTGTTTTAAAAGAGGGGCATGTATTTCAAGTGGATGCTTAGAAAAGAGGTTTATTTATCAATTTTAAAGGCTAATGTTTTGCCTCATAAGGTGGGAAGCCTAGTTTGAGCTAAAAGTCATTTTTAAATTAAAAATCAAAAGTGGAATTTTGGAGGCAAAAAGTTGGACGCCCCTTTGAGGATTATTTGATGATGCTTTAAAGTATAAAGCAAAAATATTACAAGGTTTTTGGAGGGAAAATGATTCAAAACCTAAAGTTGCCCTAAATTCCCTCTCACCTTCTATAAAGTGACTTTTTGGCTCTCATTTGCGCATGGATGTTTTGGTTGCTTATTCAAATGCTGCTGGTTTTTTGCCAGGAGGTTAGATAACGGAGTTGAGGACGAAAACCCTTAATATCTAAGGCTGGTTTCAGCAATGCAAGACTTTCCCTAGCTGGTAGAGGGGTGATTTCATTCAGAGGTCACCATTAGAGCTTCAAAGTTGTAGGTTACAATCATAAAGATGAAGATTTTCGAGCACTTTTGATGTGGGTTTGTTTGTTTTTGGCTTGTGGGGACTTGGTAACGATTTGGTGAAGTTTGTGTTGCTTTTCGGTGATGATTTTTATGATTTTTGGGCACTTTTTGGTGTGGACCTGAACCTAGTTTATGGCATTCAACTCATTTTTGGTTCAAGATTTCATTAAGGGTATTTGAGCTGAGTGTTCCCCCAGCTGGGGCGACTCCAAGGAGATATTATGCATATTTTTCTGAGCATACAGTGATTTATTAGAGCAAGTCGCCCTTGTTGCTGAGGGTGCCCATTCTGGGTGTTGTTTGTTGCTGGTCGGCCATTCCAGGGTGTGATTCAGACTTATTATTGTTCCTGTTAAAGTGAAATCTGGGCGAGTTCTTCTCAAGGGTTTGAAGGTTATAATCAGTGTTTTCATATGCTACGAAATGGGGTTCTACTATCAGCTGCAAGGAGCTTTATAACCAGGTCTGAAGTTGTTATTCTGAGCTTGGGTATTTCTTCAATGAGTTTCAGTCATCTTGGAGTTTATTGAAGGACGCTTTATGCTCAGCCTTGCATAGAATTTTGGGTCTCATTCCTTGGTGAAGAACAGGATCATTGAAGAAGACATAATCTGCTGTTTAGGTGCTTTAATCAGGTCTGAACGCTTTATTTCTGAATGTGTTATTGTGTAACAAGACTGAAATATTTATGGTATTATAAACAGATACTGAGAGTTCTGAAAGTGTTCTATTTCAAGCATATCTCTTTCTATTTTGTGTTCTTGCTTTATGTTCTCATGCAATGACAAAAATACAAAACCCACATGAAATTCAATGCGTTAAATACTCTCAAACAAACCAATCTGCAAATCAGAAAACTCAGAGAGCAAACAAAAAAGAAGAAGAAAAACAATTTGGGGTCTTGTTGTGACCTAATTCACACATCGCCCCATTGCAAATGGGGACCCCCAGTAGTTTGCTTTTTAGGGTTTTGCCTTCGCGTTACAATTTCATAAGTCCTTTGCTTTGAGAGTTTAAAGTTAGAGTTTTGAGGAATCATTTGAGCCAACTAGAGAATTCAAGCCTAGAACAATGCATAGACATTGTCAAAATGCTCAGAAGGTCCGAAGGACGACGAATGCCATTGCTTTGAGTCAATTCTGACATTTCCTACTTTTTAGGGTTTCTGTTTTTTTGCTTTTTGTTTTTTTCATTTTTGGCACTTTTGGACCAATCTGGGATATACTATTTTTAGAAATTTTTGTTTTTTGCTTTTCTATTTTTAGTAACCTCTATTTTTAGAAAGTACGAAGGTCCCACAAGTAATGGTTTCAATGTTTTCATCTTCAGAATCAAGGTTTTGCACCTCCAAGAGTAAAAGCAAGAAAAATCATAAAAAGCAAGAGAAAATCACATGGCGAGGATTTTGTTCCAGAAAATCTAGATAATAACAAGAAATTCACCTAAGTGCCATGGAAAATGCCCAAGCTCAAAGCAAGTTTTCCATGCCCATGGTCAAAGCATAAGGAAGTCCGCCTAGAAGAAGGAAGATGAGGAATGGCAAGCATGAAGACAAGTCCGCCCAACCTATGGCAAGACCATCATGAAGTCCACCCATGCACTTGGCAAAAAAGTCTCAAAGTCCGCCCAACCTTGGAGAAAGCATGGCATGAACTTGAGAAAGTCCGCCCTAGCTTGGAGAAGGAAGTGTCCAAGACACTCCAAAGTCCGCCCTCAAGCATGATGAAAAATTTCTAAGGCATGAAGTGCCTAGAGGAGAGATGTGAGATGGCGAAGAGACTTCCAAGTCCGCCCCAAGTGAAGCATGGCACAAAGATGATAAAGTCCACTTAAACACCAAGGAAAATGTCTAAGTGTTGGTGAAGTACGCCCACCAAGGAGAAATGTCTAGCTAACTCCAAAGTCCGCCCCACCTTGACAAAAATGGCACAACAAGTTTGAAGTTCACCCTAGCAAAGGAAAAATGGCAAGACAAGTATAAAGTCTGCCCTAGCTAAAGGAGAGAAATAAAATGACATAGAAAATAATTAATTAGCCATGGGTAAATTAAATTTCGCCATAATTAAATGATTTAAAGGGTAGGAAAAGGTTGGAAAATTTAACAATTGGAATATTTTTATTATTTTCCAACACTTAGGAAAATATTCAACACTTAGAAAATTTTCGAGCTCAAAGAAAAATCTAAAGAATTTTGGCTGAGGATGGCGCCATGATAAAAAAAATGGTAACTTTCTCTAAAAAATCTTCAATGAAGATCAAGTTGCCATATTGGAAGAGATAAAACAAGTCCAAATTCGATGAATTTCGAGAGAAAACACAAAGTTGCTAAAATCATTCGAACTCTCCAGCTTTATAAGAAGTTCGACTTGTCACTTTCAAAATCATTCTCTTCCAAAGTTCAATCAAAAGTTTTATTTTCTCTCAGAGTTGTGAAAGATAGAGTTTTCAAAGAGAGATTTTTTTTTAACAAAGTAATTTTTCAAAGTAAGTAAATTCCTGAGCTGAAGGGAGTAATTTCTAGAGAATAAAAGTAAATCTCTGAGTTAAAAGGCGTGCTTTTTTCTGAATTTTGAAGTGAATTTTCAGTTGATTTGCAGTCAAGACATACTTTCAAAGGTTCAAAACGAGTTTGTCCAAATTCTTCATCTTATTCACTCATTTTGGCAAGGATTTACTGAGTACTTAGCCAAGTTCGCCCATTTTCAGCCTGATTTTTTCACATAATTTATATGTTTAACAGGCTGAAAGTGAAATTTTCAAATAAGGGCCCAGAAAAATCAAAATTAAAATTTTAAAATTAATATATTTTTATGTTTCTTGCAGGTTGATGACCACCAGAGGAGAACCTTCGAGAAAGGCCCAGATGAAGTTCACAAGCAAAGGACTGTAGCCAAAATCTAAAATTAATTCTAAGTGGAAGAACGTCACCAACACAAACCTTGGACATGTAGATTTTAATGACTTCAAGAAGATGATGTATGGGCAAGATGGATTCCTACCGACACCAATCGCTCGCTGGATGATGAGGAATGGCATCATCCAAGCAGACGGATTTCCACCAGCTATAGAATGTGCTGAATTGATGGTGGAATGTGCCATACACTATAACGCACAAGAGCAGCATATTGTTGCACCTGATGGCAAAGTGTTAGCTCATCTCTGAGAGTTATCCATCCAAGAGGTGTTCGACATACCAAGTTATAACCGAACATACAAAACCAAAGAAGATGCAAGAAGACTTTATGAAGATCGGATGGATCTTTGTGCAACCAACATCAATAAGACATGGTTAGAGAAACCACGGCCTTCAATCAAGAAGATGCCAAAGAAATTGCTTCGGACCGACGTCAAGGAGGAATATGGGGATATTATATTGCTATTGAACAAAGTAATGGGCAGCCCACAGGGTGCGCCATTTGAGACATGGATGTATTATTTCATTAACGAGATCACCTCAGGCGTCAAGATGTTCAACTGGTCACGGATAATCAGTGACAATCTCCAAGAGAAGCTACTAAATTTGGAAAGAACAAAATCTTTCTACATGAGTTCTTATATTGTCTATCTATTGGCAAGGACTTACAGATATGTAGGATTGATCTGTCGAGGTGTAGTGGGCAATGGAGAAAATGAATTCAAATCTTATAATTGTTATCCGCAATTGCAGCTTTGCGAAAAGTCACACTTCAGGAGAGTGAATGATGCCTTCCTAATGTACATCACTAGAATACTTCAAGGAGGAACGCATCAAAGGCTTACTTGTGAGGCTAAGAGCCTGATTAGCAGATACAGATCCTAGTTTATCCAATTTCCTAGATTCACCTACATAAGAGTTCAGGGATTCACCGGATGTCCTTACCGACTCGTGATTTATCCCACTAACAGAATGGTCTTGCTTAAGGTACTTAGGCAACTGGAAACATACCAAGGCCTCCAGAGAATGAAGAAAAAGGCAGCCATCACCTTTCCGTTCTTCATTGGGAATATGCAAGAGTCTTGTCCATCGGCACAGGCAGCTGAAAGTGTCAGGTTAGAAATGCAATGGTACCCTTTCACATCTTACCGGTCCAAAGCTGACTTCGATTCTGACCACCACATTGGGGTCGTGAATGGAAGGAAGTATAAACATAAGGTAGACCTAGAGGATTTCTAGGCAAATGCTACAGATGAATATGATGTTAGAAAAAGACTATGGTCTAGATTACCGGTGAACCTGATCAGAACAACTGAGCTCTTCCATGTGCTTGATCAGCTGGAAGATGATGGAGAGTATATTCAGCCAAGCTTTGATGAGAATCGGCCTCTTCCCCCTGTAAGATGGTCGGAACCAGAGCTAGTAGATTTGACCACCTTGATGAGGCCAGTTGTCAAATATTCACAGTGGTGGGTAGATCAGCAAGTCCAAGAGCTGCGAAAGAGGAATGTGGCTTTGACTTACAATCTAATGGGTGAAGCGGAATCCTATTCTTCAAATGCAAGTGCATCCCAAGGTGATGAACCAATCGAGAGCACCCATTTGAGGAAAAGGAAGGAAATAGCCGATGACTCTATAAGGGCGAAAGGAAAGAAGATTGCAGATGAGGAACCTATTCAAAAGAAGCAAAGATCGAAGCTTCCTCATTTTGCCATGTCTAGGAATACGAATGAGATATTGAATATCGATGAGTCATTGAATGACATAAGGATTCCTTCTCCGGTTCATATTGAGCCAATCCGGACAACAGATGATGAACCCCCATCTCCCACAAGCACAGAAATACTCGAGTCCGAGGATGAAATGGTTATTTTGGGTGGTCAATTTAAAGAGGGAATGATTTACGCTCTTAAAGGAATCCAGGATATTCCATGTGTAGAGAATGCTTGGGAAGAAGAAGGCATTGAACAGCCTACAATTCCTGATTGGCTAAAGGAAAGACTGAAAATAAAAGTACCAATAAAGATCCTAGAGGAAGATGATACGACCGATTTCTTGGCCAGATTAGAGACAGTTACTGTGAAGAAGCCTGCCAAAATGTTTTCCACCACCCAGAGGGATGAAGCCGACCGTCGTTCAATACAAATTGTTGTGCCAACGGTGGATAAGTCGAAAGAAGATATTGCTCCTCAAGAATATGCTATCACTATTGTCAACTTGGGCCCAACAACAAAGGGTCAAGAGGTGGAAGACTTGGATAATTCAATCACATCCATCAAGGCGAGGTTGGAAAAGGAAGTGGCAAAGAAGAAAGAATATAAAAAGGAGATTGAACGCCTGAAAGAGTACATTTAGCATCTGACCAAACCTCTTGATTGGGCTGATGCAATAGTTCCTCCACTTTTAAACTCTTCACAAGAAACGATTAAAATTTTTGAAGAGAAGGTCACGGCTAAATAAACTGAGTGGATAGTAAGCAAGAGCGGAGAAGCGGTTACATTTGTAGAGAAATTGATATTAGCTCATGGACAGACTTCCTCTTTGCTCTCAAGAATTGCAGTTATGGCTGAAGCATGGGAAAACCTTCAGGATAGAATTGTTCCATGCCTCAGAGTGCTGAAAGGAGTTCTAAAGCAAGAACTAATTGATGGAAAAGTTATTGCAGCAGGCACTGCATATGATTTCAATAATTGGTACTGGGCATTGATTGCGTAGAGTGAAGTCTTGGAGAAGGTGAAGGCAGATAGTATTAGAGTTGAGGAGCAGATGAGAGAAATCCAGAATAAGATCTTACTTGTAGCTACAGATGTACTTGTCCGAGCAAATGATACACAGCTTGAAAATCTAAAGCTCAAAATCCAAGAGACTTTCTTCACCAACACAGGACCAATTTTGAAGCAAAATTTGACTAAGGCATCAGACTTCTTGTCCATCCGCGATGCCTTCCAACGCCAGGAATCAGAATGGGAGAGTGTTTTTTCCAAGAGTGCAGATGATTTGGACGTGTTGGAATACAAGGTCAATATGCTGTCACATGTCACAATTGAGGAGGTCAACATAATAGTGTCCAGGTTCATCGAATACATAGCCACTCAAGAGGATAAGGATGCACCTCCAAGAAGATAGCTCCATATGCCACGTCTTCTTCATCCATTGGTTGTTAAATGTTATTCTGGGAAACCCTAGTTAGGGTTGAGTTGTTTTAATCTTTGTCGTCGATCTTAGATTGATCTCAATCGTTCATTTATTTTCAAAAAATCTATATAAACTCTCATTCTCTCATTTCATTTATGTGAAGAAAGTGTTATGAAATTGTTGTGTATAGCTACTTTGGATAATAAAAGTTCTTATGCATGATTTTCTTTGAATCTTTCTTATTGTCAAGTGGTTGCATGGTTCCATATCTCCTTCAACAATAGAATAGACTTCATATAGAACATAGAATAGATTTAAAAGTAGAATTTGATTTGAATGTATGTTTAGATGGATGAAAGATTTGATAGTAGAGATTGGTGAGACTTCGCTCATACTTTCTTCAAATGAATGATTTTTGTTCGATGCGTAAAGTTAGCCTAAGCTTATATATTGTGGATACTTAACTTCTGTTTGAATAAATATTGTTTGATTTGATGGTAGTTATTCGTAACATGAAAATCGTAAGCACACCCTTAGAAGATTGTACTCACTTTGTGTAGTTGTCCTCAGCGTGGCGAAGCAAAGTGTTGTTACTAGTTTCACCCAGTCTTTATCGTCTCTTGAGTTCTTAGGATTAGCATAGAACCTCTAAACCCTCATCCTTTTGCACTTTTTTTGAAACTCCAAACCAAAGCAAACAAAAAAGAGAGCATTATTGTCAAATTAGTCTAAGTCCTAACTTGTAAGTGATTTGTTAACGTAAGTCCCTTTGTGTATTCCCAACATATCACAACGACCATTGAGCTTATCCACACGTCAAAACCTGACAAAAGAAACCTTGGAATTGCCATATGATCTTCTTGCAATCTTAGCATATGCGGTGGTTTTTCAAGAGAGGATAAAGTGTCTTTGGACTTTTTATTCTAAAGTGTTTGGTGAATGATAAAACCTACACCAACAGGTCTTATATTACAAAGGTGTACAACATGATTGGCTGATTTGGTACGGCCAAGCAAGAGTCAAAATGGTACGACCAACAAATTAAAAAGACTTCCAAACTCCACACTCATCAACCCTGCAATCTGAAAGGAAAATCTTACCATAATATTTGCAATTATAAAACACATCAAAAAATCCGTACTAGAAAGCCAAAACTGAAATTCCAATTAGCTCCAATGGTGACTACTGGCTGGAATCACACCAATCTAGCTAGGGAATATCTTACAATTTCGAAACTAGAAATCTATGATGGATTTTGTCCTCAAAGATTATGGAGAACCAAAGTGAATCTAGCAGCATAACAATATTATTCTTCAACATGAGCAACAATGAGTCCCAACGCCTCCTTATATAGAATTTGGGAGGGAAAATCTTCAATTTAAAATAATTAATAAAACTCATTTTTCCACCAAATTCTCTTTTAAAAATAATAATCTTTTTCATGTGCAAAGACCCCTTATTCCTCCTAGGCATCCAAATAGGGGATAAAAATACCTTTCTGAAAAGATATTACACATCAAAAATAATTATAACTTAAGTGAATAATTAAAATATTCCACCCCAAGTTGCGAAAACACTGCAACACATCGGAATCCAAATTTGATCATGTCAATATGATACTAAAGCTAGGAGAATGATAGAAGTCAATTTGGTGAATTGTATAAATAGACATGTTCTCCAAGAAGTTTGGAGAACACCCCAAAAGTCAAAAAACACTTCGGAGAGTATCATTGAGATCAATATTGCCAACAAAGCTCATTGCCATGAATAAAAACCTTTTAACTATAAAATTGCATCCTCCAAGAACTTCAGAGTCCCCTTGCCTTACTAATTAGTCCACGAGAACTCAAGAAATAGACTTACGGTCCTCAAACTAACTAGGCTTGAGAAGGGGACGTAGGGGACATTACAATCCTCCCTCCCCAAAATTGCTTGTCCCCAAGCAATTGCAAATCTAGATGCTACAAAATCTGATCACTCTCCCAAATGGCATTTTCCGTAGGTAAGTTCTTCCATTTGACCAAGTACTCTTTGATGGTCCTCTTTCTCAACATACGCTCCTTGAAATCAATCACTGCTTTAGAAACAAGCACAAGTTTCCCTTCTTCATCCAAATGGGGCAACTCGGAAGAAGCAACGACATTGTGCCCAAGCGCCTTCTTGAGACGTGACACATAGAAGACATTATGCACCTTGCTATTCTCAAGTAGGTCCAACTCATAAGCCACTTCTCCAATCCTCTTGGATATTCTGAATGGGCCATAGAAACATGGCTTCAACTTCTCTGATCCACTCTTCTTGAGCATAGATTGTTTATAGAGTTGTAATCTCAAATATACCATATCTCCAACCTCAAATGCATGCTCAACACAATGTTGATCTGCATACAACTTCTGCTGGTTTTGGCCATGTTGGAGGTTATCTTTCAAGGAATTCATGATGTCTTGATTCTGCTGCAATAAATCCTTGGCTTGGGGAACTCTACTATCACCAAACAATAAGTTAATGAAGCTAGGAGCCTCATACCCATACAAAGCGATGAATGGACACATTTTGATTGACATGTTGATGTGATAAATAAATCCATCTAACCCAAGCTTTCTGATGTCCTAAAACACAGCTTTTGAGATGCCCTTCCAACCATTTATTGACAATCTCAGTTTGCCCATCAATTTGTGGATGATAGTTTGTACTTGGAGTGAGTAAAATCCCACTCAATCTGAAAACTTCTTGCCAAAACAAGCTAATGAACTTGTCCCTATCACTCACAATATTCTTAGGCTCACCATGCAACTTGAACACTTCTTTAAAAAATAAATCAGCAACCTGAACTGCTGTAAACATTGTAGAAATAGCAAAGAAGTGTGCAAATTTGGTCAATATGTCAACAATAACAAAGATACAATCCTTCCCTTGCACCTTAGGTACACATGTGATGAAATCTATTGAGATACTTTCCCAAATTTTATTGGGAATAGGCAAAGGCTGCAACAAACCAACTGCAAAGGTGTGCTCATTCTTGTTTTTTTGACAAACTTGGTGTGTGCTGTGAAAATGTATTCAATGTGAATGATTTAACAACTAAAAAACAATCAAAACACAAAAAACAAAACAACACTCAAGATTAGGCTAGAAAGCTCAAACCAACATAACGAGCCTCTCGTTGAACAGATTTGCCCAAGATTGTTGATTGGATGTGTGCTCACTAAAACTTTCGACAACATAACAACTCCATGTAAAATGAGTGAGATTTTTGATAAAATGGTTAAGTGATGGATATATAGGATAGGAGGAAAATGGATGAAGTGCTAGGATTGCTTGATGGAGATCAAGGGTTAAATGAGAGTGATCTCTAAACTCACGAGATTGTACCAAGTGGCACAATAAGATGAGTTGAGAGGGATAGGGTACTATGATGAGACAAGGCCCATGTGACATGGTACCAAGCCCATGTCACATGTACAAAGGGCCATGTGCTTGATGTGATGGGGAGGGTTGACCCACTTAATCAAGTGTGTACAAATAATTAAGGGGTAAATTAGGTGAGTGGTTAGGATTAGGATTAGAGGGCAAGTGGGAAAGTTGGAGGATGGGACACGAGGTGAGAGGAAAATAAGAATTAAATAATTAGATTTAATGCTTATTTGAAGGAAAGGGTATCTAGGGATTAAATTAAATAAATAAGGGTATTTAGTCAATTCAATGGATGAATGGCATGGGGTTAAATAATTTGAGGTGATTATTTGAAGGAAAGGGTATTTGGGGATTAAATAAAACAAATAAGGGTATTTATTCAATTTAATGGATGAATGGGATGGGGGTAAATAATTAAAGGTAATTATTTACTTTAGGCTATTATTTAGGGATAATAGAAGAAATAGATTAGGATTAAGGTTGAGATAATTGAATATTAATTAAATAATAGGATATTATTTAATTAATATAGAGAATATGAAATTTTGTCAAATTAGGGGTAAGATGACCAGACAAAAGTGGTCATTGACCTTGTAAGATTTTCATTGTTGATCAATGGTCATTGTCTCAAGCTTTATAAGAAACCCCTAGGCAAGGAAACATTTCTTCAACATCTTGTTCAAACTAAAGGACTTTGCATCTCAAATTGAATTTTCTTGGTCACCAACAATGGATTATGGTACAACAATAATAGTGGATGAGCCTAATAGCTTCGACATTGTTTTGCATTAGGTATGATTTCTTTCTTTATAAAAAAAAAAGCAATAAAACAAGCAATAGTGAAAACCCTTGGACATTGTTTGTCATATTACTACCAACTTCTCCACTTGCAAGTAGATTTTGTGACTTGTTAGTCCACTCTTGCTCCATCATTGTTGCAGGGTAATATGTAGCCACCATTTGGTTCCCAAATGTCTCCTTGCAAGTTTCTAGTAATTGTTCCTTCTATACAACTTTGCTACAAGCAAACCTACAACATATCACCGCTTTCCTTTTAGAGTCACTGTAGTCGGTCACCTATAGCTTCTCAATCATTAGACCATAGCATCACTTAGTTAGCAGCCGTAGCATCGCTTACTCAGGACCCATAACATCACCTTGCTTTCATCTATAGTAACACCAATGCATCTTGAAGATGTCATCCATCAACATCCATTTATTCCTACATGTCACATCCTCGTGCAGGTCCTTCATATTCTAGTACTTGAAAACCTCGTACTATGATTTACTTGATATTTTTTTTACTTAATGAATGTTTAACATGTACGTTTATTAACATTTAAGCTTACCTAGTTCTTTTTTCTAGAATATTATTAATACATCAACCCCTTGTACTTTTCTCCGCCCTATGTCACTTGTGGACATGTGACACACTCAACTGGGGGGAGGATTGCCATAATTATTATCGTAGTTAATTACTAGCAGTGATGAATAATAATTACAACTCAAATATTTAAGCTGTCATCACCCTGAAATATTTTGAGCCATCTTACTTTACTCTTGTTGTTCCTACATGCAGAATGTTTAAACCCTTTGTGCTAAAATGCATTCTGATTTTTTTCTTAAATTTAGTCTATCCCTTTGAAACTCACTTTCCATAAAAAAATATCCACAATGTTTTAAAGAAAGAAAAAACCACCAGACCTATCTAACAGAAATACCAACAACATCCAAAAGCAAATGTAAGCAATAATTATTGGTCATAAAACAAGTGGCATTAGTAAACTCTCCTGAGCACAAGATGAAAGGTGACCTCTCTTCTACTTGTGTAGTAAAGAGTTCTAAACTTGCAACCTCATCTCATATACCCACAACAAATTTTCCTAAACCTTAGGCATCACAACCTGAACATGCAGCCTTTTCCCATGAGCATGCAGCATCTTCCCGTGAACAGGTGGTGACTCCTGTACATGTAGAATTGCCCCTTACACATGTAGTGTCTTCCCCTATGCAAGAAGCACTTTCCCCTAAACATGTCACCAAGTCAAAACTTGTAGCTGCCACTATCTCTTCCTCCTCACAACCTAAAAGGGGACAAAAGGTATCTCCTCCCTCTAGGCACATCAAAAAAGAAAAAAGTGACCCTAACTCAAACACAAACCCAACCAAGGCATTCACATCACCTCAAAGAAAAGAGAGCACTGCTTCATCAGCTCCCAACATAGTTTTCCTTGTAACTAACATAAATTATGAGTGAGAAGAATTGTTTGTCAATAGAGAAAGTTCAAAATTGTTTGCTTAGAGGTAAAGTGAGCATTCTAATACCTCTAGCAGTTTAGGATTCTACCCAAGCAGAGAATCCACACCCTCCTCACGGTCAAAGGACTTGAATTTAGAAGAAGAATCAATCCATGTAGTGACAAAGGAAACTGATGAGCTATAGATTGTTGTGCAAAGGATTGAGCAGTTGCGAATGCAGCTAAGGGCTTATGAACAATAAAGAAGAAAATTAGATAAAGCGACTCAACTAGCATTAGAGGAAATTGGAAAAGAACAAGGAAGATCTGAAAATCAAGCATGTAGATACTCTTCCTATTATAGGGCAACATCTTCCTTCTGCCCCAGGTATATTAAATACAATGCCTCTAGATTTTGAAATCTTTTTAAAAAAATCAAACAATAGCCATCCAAACAAACGGACCATCTCTTGAGCTATTGTTATGGAAAAGAGATGAAATTCAGTTTATACATAAAACTTGGGCTAAGGAGAAGAAGGCAACAGAACACAAATTTACTGAAGAAATGGACAAAAATGATGCTAAAATGAATAGATTGACAAAAAGAGTTTGAGCATGTGGTAGGTTTAACAACATAAATATTGCAATGTTGTCCCCTTACTAAGGTTTACGCCATGTTCCTTAGGGAAAAATTTCTTAGCTTTTAGTTTATGGATCTTTATTGTGATCTTCCATATAAATTAGATTCACCTAAATCTTTCTTTAGGGTTTATCAAGCATCTACCACTGAACTTCAGAGTCAATTGTGTGAATTTTACCTCCATGATTTAGTTCTTCAGTATGACTCAAAATGGAATCCAATCCCCTACATAGGTGATGTTGTCCTAAATATTGCAATGTTGTCCCCTTACCAAGGTTTACGCCATGTTCCTTAGGGAAAAAATTCTTAGCTTTTAGTTTATAGATCTTTATTGTGATCTTCCATATAAATTAGATTCACCTAAATCTTTCTTTAGGGTTTATCAAACATCTACCACTGAACTTCAGAGTCAATTGTGTGAATTTTATCTCCACAATTTAGTTCTTCAATATGACTCAAAATGGAACCCAATCCCCTACATAGGTGATGTTCAGCTCAAAACATTAGCCTTTTTCATAAGGAATGAAAGAAACAAAGGAATTTAGATGCAAATATACACAAAACAAGAAAAATCTATTCTTTTGTAGATTAGTGAAGAGGCTAGAGATCCTAATTTCTAGCAAATAAATGGATACATTTAGTAACTGTACCCTCAATGGAAAAGAAAAACTTCAACATGACCAATGAGCTGATCATTTCATGTTTAGAGGCTTGGTCGCAAAAATAACGAAACAATACATTGATTTTAGCAAAACCAGGTGGCATGAACTGATTGTGGGGTTTTGTTGGAAGGAGCTCTATTTAGTATACAATCATTATGCAACAATTAGTAGGGCAAGCAAATGGTCTTACCTGGCTCCTGCTCACATTTAGCCACCTCTCCTATGGTTTCCCATTCCACATTGGCACAATAACAAGATTTTTGTCGTGTACCAAATGGGAATGGATAAAAGGTCAAAAGGGATTCTACATGAAGCAGTGTGAGGGTTTAACTGAACCTTTTGACATTAGGTTGGTCAGCCTCAAGTATAATTAAAAACCTCAGTTGCTTGGAGGCAAGCAAGCTGCTTAGTTGGGGGTGTTGATGGATCTCATAATTGATTCTATTTATTACTTTTGTTTTCTATTTTAAAGAACATTTCCACAAACATTCCTACCTGTAACCAAGAATTTTAATTAATATTTGGATAAAAGCATTGTGTTAGCTATAAGATGTTTTAATGAATGGTTGTGTGTCAAAACAGTTATTTCAAAATATGACATGTTATTCTAGTTATGATTATCTTAGAGTAAGTATTTTCTATGAAATAACTTCTGCCTACAGTAATTAAGGATGATAGTCCGCAGCCAAGGTTGTAGCATGCCTGTAGCCAATGTCACAGTTGCCTGCAAGTGTGCAGCAATAATAATCTATTCTCTGTAGTCAAAGGCAGACCTCATCAACAAAAGAAATATGATCAAACAAATATCATGATACCTATTATCTAGCAAGATGACAAGATTGTGAAGGAACTAAAATGACACAACCACTCCTTCCCATGTTTCTCAATGACTTGCTTTTCCCAAGCATAGATAATGTCTTAGTAAAAGCGTTATTCTTTAATTGCTGCAAACTCAATTTCCTAGTTCTGTGACTAGACAAGTGTAGCACTAGTTGTTAGGGATCAATAAATGTATAGAGTATAAGTAGTTGTATATATTGTGCAATCCAATATATCTAGGATATATATTTACTGCAAGCATGGAATAGATTTGAGCAGATGATTTGAAAAATCTTTCTATCACACGAGTTCCTTTTTATCATTTTATCACAACTAATATGATGCACTGATCCAACTACTAGATTAGTAAAGGAGAAGAGGAAGGTGCAACTAATCCAAGCAAGGACCCACTTAAGGTGAGTTGTAGTTGATCTTTTAACCTGTTTAGATTCTTGTATTCTTAGTTAGATTTGTTTGTTACAATTAATTTACCGCAGTCAATATGTCAACATAGTAGCTTACAACATTTGTAGTGAACCTATAGCAAGTACTATATAAATTCTAATTAATCAAAGAGTTTATAAGATAAATTTCTTATTTAAGTACAACATTTATTTCCTTGTTTTGCTCAGAATTTTCCTACTATACGCAACTTTAGGATTTCAATTCTCATAAATCTATTGTTGTACATACAGTACTATTATCATACCAAGTGAATGTGTCCTTGAGTTGATAGATAAATGTTGTACATCATAACTCAATAGGTTGCTTGATATTGGATGAGAATCATCAATTTTATTAGAGGTTGATGGCACTCAACGGGATGATTTATCATTTAGAAGATACGTCCCAAAAGGGAGCTCATTTCAAAACAAGAGGATTCAGTGATAATTAAAAATATACCATGTGACAGCACAATTCTGATCTAATTATGTTTGAGCTTGAAATTAGAAATGTTTAAGATGGTAGTGAAGATTGTAGTTGTGTATCAAGTGAGACTGAATTCATCAACTTCTGGTGGGGCCAACAGGTTAAATGAAAGCTTAATCCCATGTGAGACTGGTTCTCCAAAATACAAGAGATTGAGGCTTGTTCATCTTCTCATAGCCACACAGCGGTCATAGTCATTGTAAAGAGATGTAGAGGTCTCGATATACCAATGTAGCACAAGCAATGGGGATACTAGGGAATGGATAATCATAATACAACATTCCAAAACCAACACCATTAGAAACAAAGTGTACCCTTGTCAAAAAAATTCGTGCAGTCAAGTTGAATGCACTCTGAGCTAGATCAAATGCATTTCAAGCTCTCTTTCTTGAATCTGCACCTTTGCGCAAAGAAAGAGGTGTAACTTCAAATCAAGGTGCATAAAATGCTAGAGAAATTTACACAGTCCTCTTCTAATCAACTCCTTTCAAACCTAGGCGTTCTCTCAATACTATTGGATCTAGTGGTAGATCAATGACCAACACACCTCAAAAGCATTGCAAGAGATGATAGACAAAACAAATGTACCATTGGTTGATGTACAAGTTGATGTGGAGAGTCGGACCCCCACATAAAAAGCATTTCCCTGCAGAAATGTCCATCTACCTTTAAATCCAATGGCAAGCACACCAATTTAGAGTTGCCAGGTGTGTCAATCACAATTATTGTGCCATTAATTACTCTAGGCCATGTTGGCATGTGGGCCCAAAAGAATGACTAAAGTTTTTTTTGTATTTCATGTGAAGACTTTTATAGTTTTATTTTAATCTCTTTAAAATGTTTTATTAAAACATTTAGAAGATAAGAAGAGAATTCATGAGATAAGGCGGATCCCTAATTAAAAAGAAAAATAAAGCTACAATGGATTTGGAAAAAGATAGAGTGAAAGCTTTATATCTTGACATGCCTTGAATATAAGAAAAAGAAAGTGAGATAGAGGTAGGAAAAAACAAGAAAACAAGAAGACTACGGTCAATTGTAGAGGAGATTTTTGCATGCAAAAAAATAAATATTTTCTTGATATTTTTCTATTCTTCAACAAAAAAAATCTTCTCATTTTCCTTATATATATGTCATTGTTCATTTGAACAAAGAGAGATTCTTTTCATTATAGAAGCTCTATTGTTTTGGCATTCAAGCCTTTTAGGCAAAATATTTTGTAATCATTTGAGCTCACTAATAATAATGTTGCAACTATGCACTTGGCCTCTTGTATTGGTTGTTAAATTATTTTTAAAAATGAAATAAAGTGTTTTGTTTTATTGTACATCATCTTGTTTTGTTAGAAAATTCATTTTTTCTTTCTTATCCTTGTCTATGCAGCCTTAATTCATGAATATGAGATCAATCAACATGTTGCAAATAAATGAATACAAATTTTTCCTTTCATTATTATTTTTGTGTTCATTTTATTTCACAGTTGTGGATTTTGTGCAAATCGATTGATTACAAATAAGAGAGTTTAATTTGGCGTTTTGCCTTTTAGTTAGGATTTACTTTTAGTTTTCTTCTTTTTCCAAAAGGTTTGAAGTAAACTCTTTGAGAATCCTAAGAAGAATCGGCTTTGAAAATCATAAAGGATATCTCACAATTTGCACCCCATGTTTACAAGATTTCCCATGTTGACGCAGGTTTACATGTGGGTGCAAATTTGAAAATCACCAGATTTGGTATTCCCCATGGAACACAAGTCAAAGGCTTCAAGCCAAGATACATTGAGAGGTGTTTTGCTATTCCACCTTGTCCAAATAACCTCATCATATCAACTGAAGAATGTGAAAAGGCATGGAATACGCAAAAGGAACCATGCCAGAAAAGGATGGCACAAAGGTGGCTCAAAGAGAAACGAACTAGTTTTCCAAGGAACGTTGGATGCGGTGAATTCAAGGACGAATTTTCTATCATGATCACTCTACTCAACTGCATCACAAGTCAAGCAGAAGCACACATGTTTCAGCCATGGATGTTCTACATCATGTCCCAACTTGTCAATAATAAAGAACACTACGATTGGCCGGCTTTGATCAGTTACACTCTTCACAGCTAGATGATAGCGTTCTTCAAAGCCCATGAATTCCATATGACTTCATACCTCGTATATCTTATAGCCTTTCAAGGCAATTTTAGAGGGTTGAATGTCGTTGGAACTCTGGGTGTGCAGAAGGTTCATGAGCATTTCCCGCAGTTAGAATTTTCGCAGTCAGATCGGCACTTTAAGCGGGTAAATGATCTCTTCCTGATGCATACAGGGCAGAATCTTGACAATGAGTTACATATACGATTTTCAACAAATGCCAAATTGGCAATGGCAAATTGGGCTGATTGGATTATCCAATTCCCCACATTCTCCTACATTCGCGTATATGGTTTCTCATGTAGTCTAGCCATCCTACCTCGATACCCTTCGGATAAAGTAGTTTTCATGGAGTTCCTAAGGCAATTACATGAAGTCCACACTTTTTTGTGTAACAAACACAAGTCAGCTACTAGTTTCCCTTTTGAGTTGGGTATATCTAGATGCCAACCAGTAGCTGATGCTAAATTGATGGGCAATGAAATGACGAAGCTTAATCTCAAGTTCTCATTGAAAAGTGTTCAAATGACCCTTGGGGTCTCTTGGTTGCTCGCCTTGGTAACAATTCTTCACATAAACCTACCATGGAGGATTTTTGGTTTAGTTATTGCCTCCCTAGTCTTTGTCTTTGCTCTAAGTGCTTTATCCGGGGCCATTTCAATAGAATCTACTAAATCAACTGCTTCAACTACTACTGCTGGGTATGGGTTCGGATTTGGATCAAGGTAAAATACTAGCTTTGGATCTATCTTTCTCTCCAGTGCCGTATTTCATACAGTGGTTTAAAGGCCAAGTTGACTTCTATTTTCCTAGTTTATCCTCCGCCAGTCCACTGCATTGACCCACCGGGGAATGAAAGGCCTCATTCCCGACTAACTAATAATGATCAGTTCCTCCCTCCCAACCTATGAGTTTGAAGTTACCTGGTAATTACAGTAGATTCACTCTTCCATAGATTGTTGATTTTTTATCAAAAGATGTGGAGGGTTTATCTAATGATGATGGAGAAGTTTTACTTCCCATATATACCAGAGATCAGGTTGGTCAACAACCACTTCAACCAATTGATTGGTACGCTAAAGAGAGCACCTCCATTGAGGAAAGGACAAGTTGGGTTGTAAAGAATAGCAAGCTATTCTTGGATAGCAAGAAGATGCAGAATGTAGTCACTCTAGTTACAAAGCCGCCAGTAGTTCCCACCACACTACCTTCCACTTCCAGATGGAAACCTAGAGTGAAAGCAATGCTTCATCCTCTAGAGGGTACAAAGGGTAGTAGAATGTCATGACATTTGAAGGAAAAGATGAAGGTTTCTGATGTAAATCAGCAAGAACAACAAATGGATGCAGCTGAGGATATAGTTGAATCAATACTAGAAGTTGAAGAGGAACCTCCCATTCTTCCATCACCACCGTAGCCATTTCCAATTCACATTGACTTGGAGCCTAATTCACCATTTCATGACATATCGACACCAACTCATTCATCGAGAGTTGATGAAACTAGAACCGATCCTCCCAATGAAGTTAATCAAGACTCTTCGTCCTAGCTTGAGAACCTCTTGGGCAGGAAGAGGAGAAAAAACTTCTTACCAATTGGACTTTGCAGAGTTTGATAATGTCTACCAAGACTCGTCAGAAAAGAAACTCAAGAAGCAAGTTCACGTGGAGAAGAATGCTGACAACGAGGTGGTCATTGAAATTGCTATACCACCAGAGGCCCAGAATGCCAACGAGGTTGAGGCCGATGACTTCACATCGGTCAAAGCCAACCTTGGTAGAAGTATACAACAAGCTGATGTAAATCTCTTTGAGGTTGCAGCAGTTAACTTGAAGTAAAGAGTGATCAAAGATGGTGAAGACAAGGCGGCCCTCAAGGCTGAAAATCAACAATTGCGATAGTACATCTCCAACTTGCTTCACGGTACTTCACACATCACCGCTTTGCTCCTATAGATGCTAGAATCATCTACAAATCAAAATCAGCTGAATCAATTGGTTATTTATGGGAAACACCTGAGAGACTAGGTAGAAGAGTTCGTTAGCAAGGGTCAATTTATACTTGCAAAGATGTACCAATTGAGGTACAATGCCCACAATCTTCGCTCAAGAATTTAGGAGTCAAAGTAGAGCATGGTGAAAAGGAAGCCTAGGGATGACATCATCATTTCTCACTTGAAGATGGCGTATGATTCAATCACTACAGAAGAGGACAAGCAAAAGATTTTTACTTGGAGAGAACAACAAATCTTCAAAGTAAAAGCTTACGAAGCAATCTCTGTAGAAATGATTGAATGTAGACAAAAGGTGGCAAGTGCTCGCAACTTTGTAAGAACGTTCATGTCACAAGTCCCTTGCCAGTATCAATGTGAAGATGGTGATTACATTGAGCTTGGTGAAGTACAAATGGAATTTCAGGACCTCGGCGTTAGTAGTTTCAACAACAATCCTGTTGACTGCAAGTTGAGTCAAGTTGCAGCAATGTCAGCGAGATTTGATGAAGTAGCTAAAAGGAGAAGTGAATTTCAAAATCAGATTGCAGATGGTGAGGAGATGTTGTAGAGACATCACATCGTTCAGAAGAGTTTCAATGCTCCAGATGATGAGGCAGTTAACAACTTCTTGGAGGATATGATTGCTCGAGTTGGCAACCAGTGAACTGCTAGTTGAGGCATGCGGCATTCTCCAAGGATAGAATTTTAGATCAGCAGTTAACTTGATGCCTTTACCAAGTTAACTGGCTGTCCTCTTTCCATGCATGTCTATCTTTTGGAGATATTTATTGTACAATTGGCCTTCTTTAGTTTTAGATCAGTTAACTAATGTTAGTCATTCTAGTGAACTGTTAGTTATCTTTGTTTAGACATAGGAATAAATCTTGCAGATTGGCAAGACTGATTGTTAACACAATGAGATTTTAGGGTTCCTTACTCCTGTGTTTGTGTATAAATAAGAGCATCCTTTGCTCATCTTTTCTTAACCATTATTATGATAGAAAATTGTTGAGCCTTGGCGCCTGCAAGCTTGATATTCGGTATATGTTCACTTTGTTCAGTGTAATTTGGTTTGTTCATGAATTGTATGCTTCTCTTCTTGCTACAATCTGCTGTCCCAAACATGTAATTGTTGTTGGAGAGTTTTGAGGAAATAAATCTTATGCCCACCTTGCTTTGATCCAAAGTCTCATTCTTTCTATTTCACTTTCATAATCTTTATTTCAGCATTCATCTAAAAGTACAATGAGTCTTTAGATGTGTTATGGAGATAAGCTTGTTTGAGTTTTATGTTTTGCTTTCATGAGCTTTATTTCAGCTTATATCTGAAAGTACAATGAGTCTTCAAATGTGTTATGTAAGTGAGTTTGTTCAAGCTTTGTGTTTACCAACCATTCCCTATTTACTTCTAAACTCTCTTGCTCTGAATTTACTTGAGAGGTTAGAAGCGTCATTAGTTTAGGCCTAGTTGGAGTTGAAGTCACAAAACTAGAGAAAACCTCAGCGATGACGCAAAGAGTTTTATAACCTTGTGCTCTCAGCTGAGATAAAAAGATAGGCAATGAGTTTAGTTATTTATTTTTACGCATAATCAGCAAAAGAGGGAACTTCCCCTCCTAGTTTGAAAAGCAGTCTAACTGTGCATAGCTATTTGTTTCCAATACGCACTCTAGAGGTGCGAATTGAAATGCCAACAGAACAAAAATGAAAACATTAAAGAAGTGCATGGGAAAATCTGCATGTAGAGAAGAGTATGGACATCACTTGAGTAAATAGACTTCATGGAGCGGTAATTTGAACAATGGCACTCATCACTTCAAAAGAGAGGTATGGCATGCCACACCTTAAAAAGGCGCTCCGATTAAGAAAGTGTAAAACTTTAAACTTATGTAAGCATTTCAACATTGGATACCTTCAAGTGGAGTGTTCTATTCAAATAAGACTCCTAAAATAGTGATATGAAATTGATTTCAATGGACAAGTAAGGAAAAGGAAATCTCATAGAGTGGATAGAAGGTAATACTTCATATTTTCAACATATCAGCTTTAGGGGAGATATGCCTCCATATTGTGATGCAATTGATCACAAATTGACCGGTTGAAAGAATTAAATTCAGTGGTAATTTAGTTGGATGGTTTGTCTAACCAAAATGGCATTCAAATTAGAACCAAAAGTTCACATCCGCCATTCAAAGGCTGATGGCATCAAATGTGATGCAGGTAGATAAATAAAGTTGAAGTTGATGTAGTCTCTACAGATGGCTCAAAATACTCTTCAATATCTATAAATCTAAAGCACAATGATGAGTCACATATGTTGACCAAAGAATTTGTGAAGCATATTTGAACCCCAATGAATGAATCAGTAGATTCAACTATTGTTGAATCTATTGAGCAGACTGTATGGCTGTTGAATGCACTTAAATGTGACACACAAGAAAACCAACAACATAGAATGGAAGCAATGGTGTTCCACATCCCAATTTGTAATGTCCCCTTCTCGCACCTAATTAGTATGAGCTTTCCATTAGCCTATTCCAAGGTTCTTGTAGGCTAAGTGGAGTTGGTTAGGGGACTCAAGGCCTATGTTGGCTTTGTGGTGGTTTTTAGAGTTTTTTGGCAAAGGTTACTATTTTTAGCAATGGCCATTTTTAGCACTTACTATTTTTAGTAAGTTTCAATGTACCTCAGATTGTGCCAATTTGGTGTTTGGGCACACTTACTATTTTTAGAAAGTGCTATATTTAGTAGGTGTTATTTTTAGCAACTGATCTTGGTCTCTGTTTCTCCAGCAGTGCAATATTCCTGTTTTGGCTTTGGTGAGTTCTAAGGGTGATTGGATTAATAAATATATTATTTGTCACTTAAGTTCTGTTGTAAAGTTACTTTAAAACTTAAGTGAGGGTCATGCGTTCATAAAGAGGCCCTTTAACTCACGCCTAGTAAAAAGGTGACTGAAGTTGTTTTTAAAAGCTAAATAATTGCCTCCAAAAGTGGGACGCCAAGTTTGGGGAGACATAAGGAAAAAATTAAAAATAAATCAAAAGGTACTCATGAGGGGGGCGTAGCATCTTGGAGGAAAAGTGAATTTGAAAAGTGTTGCCCTAATTCCTCCTCATCTTCTATATATTCACCTTTTGGGCTCCATTTGGATATCTCTATTTTGGCAACATAATGTGATGTTGTTGGATTGTCTCTAGGTTACCATTTTTTGCTGCTTGAGGACGAAAATCCTCATCTCTAGTTGCTGGTTTCGGTGCTGAGAGATCCACCCTAGCTAGTTGGAGTGATTCTACCTCACAGATCACCTTTGCATTCACAGAATTTATGATATTAGTCATTTCAATGGAGTTAGAATGAAGATTTTCTCTATATTTTGACATGGGATCAAAGATTTTGGTTTGGTGAATGAATTGCATCTTTTTGGAGTGTGTTTGGAGTTGTTTGATACTCTTTTCAGAGGTCTGGTATACTTTTATGAGTTCTAAAAAAGCACATTTTCACAGTGGTTGGAAGCACAAATCTACTCATAATGCCGTTTGTGGTTGGAATATCTTTCTGGGCAATGAACCAATGGATTACTCCTTGCTGGGCGTCTCATTTTGAGCCCTCATTTGCATTTTTTGGTGGAGAATTGATTTACTGGAGCTGATCGCCCCTCCTAGGGAGCCATACCATTCTGGGGGTTTAGCTTTCAGACTTTGTTCTCAGAGCAGCGACTTTCAGAGATCTGCAACACACTGTTAATGGTGTCATTTCTCAGTTGAATGTTGGTCAATGTGAGGAGAATGCTGGGGTTTGATAGTTTATGCATTTGGTGTCTTCCATGAGGAGTTGTATGCATTTGCTGCTCAATGTATGACAGAGGAATGGACTTTATATGACTGTAATCAGGTCTGCTATGTATTTCTTAAAGTCTGATTACAATTATTGTTATATGCCAAGATGATTTTGTAATGCTTTAATATGATATGTTGCAAGTCCATGTTCATTTCCTTTCTATGCAATGTTTTTCTATGAATGCCACACATGTTGAATGGAACTTTGAAACAAAACAAATCTGCAATCTACATCATACTCAGTAAACAAACAAAAAAAAATCAAGGGTGGTTATTACACAATTGTCGAAATGAAATGCCATTTTGAGTCTTCTACATCAATTTATTGATCCAACATATGTGTAAACATGAATTTTGAGCTTTTTCAGTGGGCATCTATTTTGTTTCAGAGTTGGATCTAAAAATGGCATCCATTCCAACTAAGTGTACGAGAGGCTACACAGTAGTTTGGAAAGTTGTGGAGCAGAGCAAGCTAGATGACACATTGCAGAGGTTCTGATATAGTCCCAAAATATTCTTGACTACTCCATGGAGATCCTCAATTTGTAATCATGCTGGTTTCAGTTGACACAGCTCCACATAACCTCAAGCTGCTGAATTTTTTTCAGATTACTTAGAGAATATCTTGTGTCAATCTTATGTTATGATATGATGTTTGTGTTGTTGGCTCAATTGTTCATTTCTATCATTCTGGTTTCATCCCCAGCAAAGAAAACATTAACATGCTAATTCTATGTTAGCATGAGGGAATCACAAAATTATATAAAGATTAATTTTCAGCAGCGTAGAAACAAACCTGGGCAAGCAATTAGAATACACAATTTAAATGGCAAGCCCCTAGCTGTGACAGATCAGTTTTTAGCAATATTCATGTTCGAGTTCAGTAAGGAATTGCATTGAGTTTGCACATAAGCAATTTTATATCAATGTTGAAGAATAGTACATTGGAATATCCAAGTCAATTAGAAATCATTTGACACCTAAGTAAGAAGCCAACAAACCTTGTTTCACCTTGTTGCTTAAAGACAACTACAAGAATCAACATTTAATGGAAGAACTACTCAAGCAAACTTAATTCCAGACAAAGGACTGATACCTGGGGAATCTTTTTAACTACCTTCCAGTTGGAAGATTTCTTCTATAAAGAACATTACGTAGATATTTTGAATATAGAATCATCTAACTCTTTGACATATACCCAGGTCAATAATTCTCACAGTGCAAATATATCTTCTGTGGGAAAGAAATGGCAACTACAGTGACAGCATATGATAGTATCGATATGAACATTGACTTCAAAAATGATTTGTTCTTGACATCAAAATTATTGGTTCTTGACTTTAAAATTAATAATTATTGATTCAAGTAATTAACTCAAACAAAATATGCTTGACCAAGTTTGAAAAAACCTGCATTCAGGGGTTATGTCTTCCTCTATGTCACGAGTCCAAAGGGACCATTCAAGCTGAATTGCAGTAATAGGATGTACTGCGTGTGCTCTTCTAATGGTGTCGACACTGGCTTCTGATAGTCCAATATATTTTATTTTCCCCTCTTCGACAAGTTTTTTGAGTTCTCCAATCTACATAAATTGCCACAGAAAAAGTCACATACAATGTTCGAAAAAATTCATTCATGAATCTGCATGACATAAATGAAGTCTTATGAACGCATAAACACTTGATAGCTTACCTCAAATCTCTAAGTGGCCAACATATAAAGTATGCTCCAAAATTGATGGATCTTTACGAAGCAAAAAAGAAAAAAGAAGTCCAGTACTTCGTATTCTATTGTATTTTCAAAAGAGTACAAATAGGGGCAGGCTGTGCTTACTGTGTCTTCAATTGGAATTGATGTATCTATCCTATGCTGATAATAAAGATCGATGTACTCCACGTCAAGACGTTTAAGACTTGCTTCACAACATTTCCGAACATACTCTGGAGAACCATTGGCACACATAGTTCCACCTAAACTAGATACAATCCCAAACTTTGTTGCAAGCTGAACTTTTTCACGGGGAAGTTGCTTTAAGGCCTGTCCATGATCAAATTTTAGCATTACTTAAATTTAATTTGTACCCTGATTATGGCTAGACAAAAATAAAGTGCAAAACCCTTTCGATCACAAATCAAATTAGGCATGAAGTAGATTTCCTTTTGAGAGTACATTCATTCCTCTACCAAAGAAGAGTATAATAATCAAACAATCAAAATTGCTGGAAGCCTATGAATGACTTACAAAATCAAACTGGCATTGGTCCTACCAACCTATACGAAATCGATAGCTTCTATCAGAAAATTACGATTGCCAAAATAAGAACTAATTCACATGAACTACACAGTGAAACTGGCAGGTAGGAGTCAACGATCACCCAAAGTGAGAACAAAGAAATCTTGAGATATTCTATTAAAATGAAGTAAAGAAGAAAACCCACTTTCTATTAATTTATGAGCTATACAGCAATGTTAGCTACACAGGCATCTACAATCATAATAAAGCCTTAACAATCCTGAAAATGATTTGTATCTAAATTCTTTGATATGGCCAGACCAATTGGGTTTGCCTAAAAATCAGGCTCACCTTCCCAATAAGGATTTCGTTGGTAGCGGGGCCATATACATCTGCTGTATCAAAAAAAGTGATGCCTTTCTCAAAGGCATACTTAATCATGGAAATTCCATCTTCCTCAGATAGAGGTGTATTGTACACTCCAGAAAGCCCCATGCATCCATATCCCAGCTTAGAAACCTACATCAATAGTCCATTCCAATTCCAAATATATAAAAATCATTCACGCCCAATTTTCTTAATGTAGACCAGAGATGAAAGAAAAACACACAAATTAGAAGTACCTGCAATCCTTGACTGCCCAGCTTGATCTGTGGAATGAGTGGAGTTGCCATTGCAGATGAAATAAACACGTAGTTCAGAATACGTGAGATAAAATAAACATAGGAATCGCTACCCACTTTGCTTTTAAAGAAAACACTAACATAGTATTGCTGTTACTTGTTCTGTGCGAGCCTACGCATACGGAGGCGACCGAACCGAAATGTTACGATCGCGGCGACTGAAAATTTGTATGGAGCCCACGAATCTTTACCAACTCCGCCATCCACGACTTACTACAAAAAACAGTTGCTAAAATCTCCCTTCTAAATTTAGGATTCCATTTTATCATATGTGAAATTTATTCTAGCATATTGTGATGCATAAAGCTTACGACGTTTTCATTATATTAATAAAATAATAATAATAGTTAAGGAGAGGGCCGGTAGTACTGCACCTACTTAATTATCCTCACGATGAAATTTCAAATCTCCCAATTTTTTACTCTTGCCAGAGTTCTCTTATAACTAAGGTTTCATGGCCACATCATCAAATGCCAGCCCACGCCGACATCGTTTTTTGTCAAAGAAAAAAGGCCCTAAAAATAGTGAGACCAATTCTAGTGCATTACATCATGAGTAGTTGGCGCTGATGTGGTATCACATGATTGGTTGCTTTTAGATCAAAAGCATACATTTTGTTTAATTATGGGTAGTCAAATCACAACATTGGACATTATAAGCGACTATTGGATATTATATGTACCAATTGGGTTGCATATTTGGACCCTTACGACTATTGGGCCCCTCTCCTAGTGGGAATTTTTTAATAATTTTTTGTTAGATATTTTTAAAGATTTTTGTTGAATAGTTTCTGAATGGCAATGACAATGTGATAGATATTTAGAGGTTGTGTACGAGAAATGAATTTTATATAGCAATTATAAATTTGTATATATATATATATAAGTTTGTGAAATTAAAAATAAATAAAAATTAAACACTAAAAAGAAATTATATTGCTTTGAAAACATAATAAAATATGATTAAAAAATATTTAAAAATAAAAATAAAAAAGTCTATTCATATAAGATAAAAAATTATTAATTAATCTTTTGAAATATATATATATATTAAAGTTTTTGAAGTTAAGGAAAAAAACTACCTACCATAATGTCAACATTTATGTATAACACATTAAAGTTTAGAAGCTCTTAATAAACAAAATTACTTATCAAACTTCACTGAGGAAGGCAAAACATTAAAAAAAAGGTTTAAGGAAAACATATAACTCTTTAACAATGGGCAAAAACATAACAATGGGCAAAAACATGACAATGGGCTTAGAAATGATTGCTTATGACAAAAATAACATTCAAAGTCTTATCGTTGTGTTTTTGGTAACAAAGATTGAATATCTATCATCCCTAACTTTTCTCAACCTATGTAGAGATGGTTTGTCATGTTCTTCTTCTTATTTTTTATTGAATCAAAGTAGATTACAATATACACGAGAATAATAGCTAAAAGAATTATTGAACTATTGTTCAAAATAAAATTAAAAAATATTACAATAAGATCATTATTAAAAAATAGTTACAATAATGTTGTTAAATGAATTTGTCACTTTGAAATGTTATATGACTTGCCTAATGGAAAGTGGAAAAATGTTCCAACAATTGGAGAGATTGTTTATACAATTGCAATCTTCCTTTGCATTTGAGAGAGCATCTTCCTAGTATGATCTTATATTGGATTTTTCAATGTACTTTTAACCAAAAAGTACTTAAAGGAATGAAAAAGACTTTACGTAAGTGAAATGAAAAGAAACCCCAAACAACAAATATACAAGTGTTATCATGTGTCCAACAGGCTTGCTAAAAATTTAACCAAATACACTATAAAGATCAAAGCTCACACATATGAACTTTATAATGATTGTAGATTTCAAATGATAACACATTCAAATCAAGATACCAAGAACTAAATATGTTTCCAAAATACAAATTTTTGAAGATTGACTATTTGCTTTCACAAATAAGAATTAGGATAATAAAGGTCATCATCAAATTAATGTATGAAAAGATTAACGATGACACATAGAAAACACCACAAATGCACTTTCAAAAATGTTTTCCATTACTTTGCAGAATTGTACAATTCCAAAATCCCTTATACAAATTTGTGAGAATCAAAAAATCCCTTTACAATAACACAAGCTCCTTGTATATATAGGTTTTTCCTATATGTAACTAGTTCATAAATATTTTTTAACTATCAAGTAACTACCTTCACATTTTGAGAGAAATAAAATACTTTATTTAAGTTAGAAATCTCTCAACTTAAATTGCATGAATAAGGCTCATTTCCTAACTTATTAAAAATATGAGATCAAAATTGCTTTTTACAAAAGATGACAATAAAATAAAACTAGTGACTTATGACTTGAAAATATAAGAAGAAAAATATACAATTGAATTCAATAAGAAGCTCCCTTTCTTCCATCTGTACCATCCTTGATGCTTTATGTAGAAGTCTTTTGTGTTGCAAGTTTCCTCTAATGGGAAGATTATGTTTTGAATATTCTAAATAACTTAATAGCTTGAGCCATGAGCTTATTTCTAAGAATAATTAAATTGCTCATCCCTAGCTTCTACGTAGCATGATTCTTCTGAATATATTCTAAATTTTGACAATAATTAGGTGCACAACCATTACACATATCAAGAGTGGTGGAAATGCTACTCAACCTCTTCATCACCTCCACATTGAAGACATGTGTCTATTAAACAATACTACACTGATCATATTTTCAAATTTTCTCTTAATAGTTTGAGCATACATGTCCTAAATTTCATCTCTTCCCAATGTATCTATGTTGAGTGATAGGAGATCATCTTGAATCTTTTCTTTTACTTGTTCACAAGTCACTAATTTTTTTGTCAAAATCTGATTGATAGTTACAAGATTCCATTTCACACTCTAAAACCACATATCAAATGTATTATCTTCAATACTCAAGAAAATATTCTCATTAGTTAAGATATTAATATATATCTTGTTCATCTCCTGAAGGTCTTTCAAAATTCCTTTCCACAATGACTCTTCTCTCATCTTTCTTAGCATCTTTGTAATTTCTTCATTTTGAACATCTGATTTTTATAAACTCCTTTAGCTTTCCTAACAAAATCTAAAGCATCTCTCTTCATCTGATCTACCCATTTCTCCATTACTTTTCCATATGATTAGTATTTGTGAATCCCAATCCTAATACCTGCAAAACACAATAAATAAACACATAGTTAGATCCAATGCAAGTAAGATTCAAGATTCCCCATGAAATCCATGAATAATGCTCAAAGCAGGAAATGAACATGAAGAACACAAAATAAAAGCAAAGAAATCCTAATTAGGCATGCAAACTCTTGATCCCATGGGGGAATTGGTGCCAATTTTATGTGGAAATTGGCCCTTTCCCAACTCCTATGCAAGCTTTGATGAAGATTTGTGGATGATTGAAGCTCCTTGGTGAAATTTTGACATAATCTTGCTATGAAACCATGAAATGATGAACTTTGCTATGAAATGGATAAAATTAGCTCTCAATGTGAAAAGAGTAACTTTGCTCTAAGTTGAGGATGCAAAATACAAAGAGAAGCCTTATATAAATAGAAGAACAAGATGAAGGAATGAGAAAAATGGATGAATGTGGGATCATTCAACATCCAATGGGCAAGTGCCACTTGTTAGGATGTGAATGGAGGAAGCTTGAGCACATTTTGGAAAATGTGCAAAGAGGGGGGAGATTTCAAATTTGAGGAATATTCCATCTTTGATGCCTTTTTGAATGAAAATAGATGATTTATAAATCAATTAAATTGATTTTCATGTGCAAGTTGCAGTAAAATTCTGTGAGGATTGATGGATAAGACTAAGATTAATCAGATTTGATTAATTTAAAGGATATTAGTTGATTTGGACCATTTGATTTTAGATTTCGATTTAAATAAACTCTAAAAATGAGAGGAATAATGATTTTAGACTTTTAATTAAATAAGATTTGATTTATTTAAATAAAGAGGATGGTGCTAGCTTTAAATCAAATAAAGATTAATTTATTTAATTTAAATGAGATGACTTTAGAGATTAATTAAATAAAATGAATTATTTAATTAAAAGAGGGACTATAAGATTAATTAAACGTAGAAAGTGATTTATTTAATTAATAGGAAGATGATGACTTAATCAAATAAAAAATGATTTATTTAATTAAGAGATGAATGTGATGAATTTAATTAAATAGGAGATTATTTAAGTAAATGATTAGCAAAGAGATGATTCAGGATTGACTGGTGTTAGTAAAATCAGGATCAGGTGTGCATGTACATTTTACATGTCTACATTTTGCCCCTCTTTGAAGCAATGTACTTACTAC
>VDFB02006190.1:0-18190 GCA_007258455.2 Sequoia sempervirens | reverse complement strand
GAACACTTGTAGAAAAGATGTAGTCCCTCAAAAAAAATATCTTCACTATAAGTTGTGTGGCCAAACAACTAGAGAGACCATAATTCTTCATGGTTAGGATAGTGACGATCTCCTGAAGATGATAGCAAAGAAGAATTATCAATATCCTCACAATTGTAGAATGTGAAGACCACATCCTTAGCTGCCTAGACAGAGCCAAGTTGCTACATTGATCAGCATATGCCCTAGAATTGTCATGTCCACTAAAATCAAATAGTATTGTGGAAAGAGGAATCATTAAAGAGATGTTAAAGGGTTAAGCCTATCATTCTCATTGTCTACTGCTGCATAAGTTGGAGTAAAATTCATTTTGGTGTTGCCATTGATTTGCACCATATGAGGGTTCTAATCACACGGGAAAAAATTTCAGGACTGCTGAAAACATCCATGAAAATATGTTCCGTAATGAAATAAACAACGCAAGAAATAAAAATGAAGCAGTACATTAAGCAATACACCAGCACCAAAAAAGACATTTTTTGCCTTTTCCTTTTGGTGTCTTTAGTGCCTTTTTGTCATATGAAAACAAAGGGAAAAGGAAAATAAAGTCCTCTACAATAAAACACCAGACACAAAGAGACAAAGAATAGATCTACTGTAGCACTAAAATTCTGACTCAAGAAGAATTAAAACCCAGCTTGATAATAAAAGTGAAAAGGAAGGCGCGGTATCAACTTTGACCAACACATACATGATTGAACTTAAAAAATTGCTCCCTTGAAATATAAGTGCACCCCTTTGCAAGCAACAATTTTTTGCAAAATACTATCCCAATATGGAAATTAGATAAAGAATATTCTTAAAATCTTATGAACTTAATCAATTTCTATACTTTGGAATTGCTTTTCTTTCTCTTTACATATCTCAATTCCCCAAGAGAAGATGGTGACAAGAATGTCATCTTCACAAATAAGATCCAGTGATTTCTTTTCACAAAATTCATGTTGAGTGTCCAAATCTAAATGAAAGTGATGGTTGAACAGCAATGAGTGGGGTAAAACTGAGACAAGTGGCATTCACCTAAGAAGACAATCCACCAACCTCTGTGAGCTGACTGATGAAACAAGCCCTAAGAAGACAACCCAACAAGGATTTTTACATCACAGTATCACACTGCATGGAGAAAGCACACTAGTAGATTAACACTGCTGCAGAAGCAATCCTAAGCTAGAAAAAAACTAGAATTATTGAAACCCCACAATTTTTCAGATAAATGTCTGGGCAGTAGCTCACAGGCACATCCTTTGAAAAGCTTTTGGACAAGGATAATTAAAGGAAAGAAGACTCAGAATATACTGCTGCCGTCGCATCCTGCACCAAAGGCTATATGTGGAGTGAAAGAGAAAGTGATGGAAGCAAAATAAGTTCTGATACCAATTGACATAACCCAATCTGAATATATATGAGAAGGGTACAAGTGAAAATGCAGAGAAGCAAGAGAGAACAAGAAGATTTCTGCCAAAACTGATATATGCTCTTGATTAGCATAGCTTAAATAGATATAGCATATACAAGGATAAGGATATGTGTTGGTTGGATAGATTTCTTGAACTAAATCTGGCCAGGAAGGGTACAAATGAAAATGCAGTGAAGCAAGAGAGAATAAGGAGATTGCTGCCAGAACTGATATATGCTCTTCATTAGCATAGCTTAAAAGTTAAATAGATATAGCATGTACAAGGACGAGGATATGTGTTGGTAAGAAAGAATTTTTGAACTAAATCTGGCCGAATCCAGATATTTTGGACCAGCCAGATTTATCTTATTCGGTCCAGACTTTTCAATTCTTATATAAATTTTACCAAATTTTCTTTAAATTCTGTATTTCTGGATCTTTTTGATATCCCAAACAAATCAAGTTTTTCAAACCAGGTAATTGTCGAACTTTAGAAGCACTCAGCTGTGAAAGGAAGAAAAAAGTTAAAAATTGAATAGTAAACATGTTCCCAGAATGTGTCTATCAGACTACACAGTCCAGACTTTTCAATTCTTATATAAATTTTACCCAATTTTCTTTAAATTCTGTATTTCTGGATCTTTTTGATATCCCAAACAAATCAAGTTTTTCAAACCAGGTAATTGTCGAACTTTGGAAGCACTCAGCTGTGAAAGGAAAAAAAAAGTTAAAAATTGAATAGTAAACATGTTCCCAGAATGTGTCTATCAGACTACAATCCAGGAGTACGGTTGGACACTTACTGCCAAAAAGGCTGAGGTTCCAAAACCATTCAATAAACCCTTTCCTAATGTGACATGGAAAAAATAGGCACAGAAGTTAACATTCCATGATTCAGTGAAGTTGGCTATCTTCTTAGGTAGGGAAAATATATATATATATATATATAGAGAGAGAGAGAGAGAGAGATTTTTAATGTAAAACACATAGAAGCATAAATCTACAAAAAATCCCAATTTTTAAAATATCGGCAGGCTGGACAATTTTTTCCCATTTCAAACTACAAAATTGCCCAAAAACACATTTAAAACCTGCAAATAAATGCAAATAAAATCGCACTGATTTTTGCACGAAAGAAAAAATAAAAAACCATGAGACCATAGCTTGTTGCTTACTATTATGCTTTGATAGATTTTTTCCAAGCATCCATAGCTTGTTCAAAAGCATCTGTTTTAGGCTTTTAGCCATAGCAGCAAGGCAGTGAACTGTTTGATAAAATGCTTTGGTAGACATGTATGAAAAATGTGGTAGCGTAGGCATAGGCAAGGCAGTGAACTGTTTGAAAAAATGCCTCAAAGAAATGCGGTCTCATGGATTGTCATGGCATTCCATCACCTTGAGACCACATTTCTTTGAGGCATTTTTTCAAACAGTTCATTGCTTTGTCTATGCTATTGCTTACTATTATGCTTTGATAGATTTTTTCCAAGCATCCATAGCTTGTTTGAGAGCACCTGTTTTAGGCTTTTAGCCATAGCAGCAAGGCGGTGAACTGTTTGATAAAATGCTTTGGTAGACATGTATGAAAAATGTAGTAGCATAGACAAGGCAGTGAACTGTTTGAAAAAATGTCTCAAAGAAATGTGCTCTCATGGTGATGGAATGCCATGACAATCCATAGCAATTTGCTTGTCATGTCATGGCATTCCATCACCATGAGACCACATTTCTTTAGAGGCATTTTTTCAAACAGTTCGCTACCTTGTCTATGCTATTGCTTACTATTATGCTTTGATAGATTTTTTCCAAGCATCCATAGCTTGTTTGAAAGCACCTATTTTAGGCTTTTAGCCATAGCAACAAGGGAGTGAACTGTTTGATAAAATGTTTTGGTAGACATGTATGAAAAATGTGGTAGCATAGTCAAGGAAGTGAACTATTTGAAAAAAATGTCTCAAAGAAATGTGGTCTCATGGTGATGGAATGCCATGACAATCCATGGCATTCCATCACCATCATGGCATTCCATCACCATCATGGCATTTCACCATTAGATCACATTTCTTTGAGGCATTTTTTCAAACAGTTCACTACCTTGTCTATGCTATTGCTTACTATTATGCTTTGATAGATTTTTTCCAAGCATTCATAGCTTGTTTGAAAGCACCTGTTTTAGGCCATTAGCCATAGCAGCAAGGCAGTGAACTGTTTGATAAAATGCTTTGGTAGACATGTATGAAAAATGAGGTAGCATAGACAAGGCAGTGAACTGTTTGAAAAAATGCCTCAAAGAAATGCGGTCTCGCTGGTTCTAGAATGCCATGACAAAGTTTGAGGTTCCATATTTTCTAGAATGCCATGACAGCAACTTGTCATGGCATTCCATAACCATGAGACCATTATTTTTGAGAAGCCAAACAGTTCACTGCCTTGTCTATGCTATTGCTTACTATTATGTTTTGATAGATTTTTTCCAAGCATCCATAGCTTGTTCAAAAAGCACTGCTTAGGCTTTTAGCCATAGCAGCAAGGCAGTGAACTGTTTGATAAAATGATTTTGGTAGACAGATGAAATAGCAGAAGAACTGGTTTTGAGGGGATGCCTCAAAGAAATGTGGTCTCATGGGACAGTGCACCCATCACCATGAGGCCACATTTCTTTGAAGCATTTTTTCAAACAACACCGCCTTGTCTATGCTATTGCTTACTATTATGTTTTAATAGATTTTTTCCAAGTATCCATAGTTTGTCTAAAAACACTTATTTTGTTTTTATTATAAGTATAGCGGCAAATGAACTGTTTGGATAAAATGCTTTAAGACATGTGTATGAAAGGGTCAGACAGCAGTAGTGAATCATTTGAAATTAGTTCCCCAAAGAAATGTGGTCTCATGGATTGTCACGGCATTCCATCACCATGAGACCACATTTCTTTGGGGCAATTTTTTCAAACAGTTCACTGCCTTGTCTATGGCTTGTCATGGCATTCCATCACCATGAGACCACATTCCTTTGAGGCATTTTTTAAAACAGTTCACTGCCTTGTCTATGCTATTGCTTACTATTATATTTGGATAGAATTTTTCCAAGAATCCATAGCTTGTTCAAAAGCACCTGTTTTAGGATTTTAGCCATAGCAGCAAGGCAGTGAACTATTTGATAAAATGCTTTGGTAGACAAGTATAAAAAATGTGGTATTATAGACAAGGCAGTGAACTGTTTGAAAAAATGCCTCAAAGAAATGTGCTCTCATGGAATGTCATGACAAGCAAATGCAATTGGCAGCTGCTCCTAATTATTAGTTATGCAATGTGAAGTAATTGCATAACTGCTTAGGTTGACTTTGTAAAAACTATATTGTAATTGAAATTTTGTCATCTATCAACATCTAGTTATTAGTTATGCAATGTGAAGTAATGCTTTGAGTTTGAAAGATGTGCAAAGCAATGTAATCAACGATATGAATATAAACTACAAAAATCGATTTTCTACAATTCATTAGTTAAACTCTTTATTTTATTTGTTCTCTATATCCCTATTCTATGGAAATGCCATTCAATTTCAAAAAAAAAAAAAATTATCTCTTGTTCTACAATTTTTTACATTTTTTTTTAATCCGATTTTTTCAAAAAATCTTATACTTTTGGTTTGCCGATTTTTTCCCCAAAAGATTTTTGCTGCTATGCACTAAAACAAAATCTCATCATAGAGAGAGCAAGGGCGAATCCCAATTGACAGGGCAATTAGTGACACTGTGACCCAGGTTCTAAATGTAGCAGGCATGTCCCCATCACAATGTAGATTGGCAAATAGCAGAGGGCTTGACTTTCTATGGCTCAACAAAGTTAGTTAGCATCTCAGCTAGAAAACTTAGTATAGAAGGAAGAAGGAATGCTCTCAATAATTACCGAAACACTTGTTGCCATGGCAACTCAGGTCTAAACCCTACAGGTATGCAAAGTTATAATGCTTTAGCCTTTTATAATACTTCTTAGCTAAAGAGTATGTGCAATATTCCTTGATTAATGGGACCACTGCCAAAACCCAAAGAATGTTCTCCACTTCCTATACTGTTTAAAAAATGTTCAAATCCTATAGAAGCCACCTTCTGGATTTTACCCCACTATGCATTCTTATAAATGTATCCAGAAAACCCTTTGTACATCAAATGGTTGCTTAAATAAAATCAAATATGAAAGACCAATAGAACTCTCAGGCTAGCTGGCAATGGTTAGAGCAGATAAGATATTCAAAGGTCTAAAAGAAACCCGATAGTCTGTAAATTTTACAAAGGGTTGTGAGGTAATAACGATGAAAAGTTGTCCAGTAATTGAATGAGACCCTCAACTAGAGAGAGATACCATTTGGTTTGTAAACTGATTGCAATGTATTACATAAAATGACAACCACTACAAGAAACACTCATAAGAGCATGAACTAGGTTCAAATCCCTTACCTGAATAAGGCAGCCATAACTTGGGGCTCATATGTGCCTAGATTATGGTGTACCCATAGCCTTTAAATTTTACAAAGGGTTGTGGGGTAATAATAACGAAAATTTGTCCTGTAGTTGAATGAGATCCTCAACTAGAGAGAGATACCACATGGTTTGTAAACTGCTTGCAATGTATTACATCAAATGACAACCACCACAAGCTAGAAACACTCATAAGAGTACGAACCAGGTTCAAATCCCTTACCTAAATAAGGCAGGCCATAACTCGGGGCTCATATGTGGGACTGTGGCGTACCCATATTCTGTAAATTTTACAAAGGGTTGTGGGGTAATAATAATGAAAAGTTGTCCTGTAGTTCAATGAGTTCCTCTACTAGAGAGAGATACCACTTGGTTTGTAAACTGCTTGCAATGTATTACATCAAACTGAGAGCATGAAATATGTTCAAATCCCTTACCTGAGTAAGGCAGCCATAACTTGGGGCTCATATGCGGCTAGATTGTGGTGTACCCATCGTCAGGAAACTCCCTTAGAACCCAGCTGGGTCAATCCAAACTTGTCTGCTGGCTTGACTCTGGAATTTGACCTTCAAACCAAATATATATGTATATATAGAAGAACAAAAACATCCAAGCTGCAACATGATTTGCTGCATGGAAACCTAATTTTACGTTTTTAAGTTATTTTGGTGAAGTTTCAGATGATTTTGGTTGAGTCTGGATCAGTTTCTCAATGATAATAATGAGCTACATTAGAGCATCAGAACCTTCCACAACACAACCTTTAAGTGCCAGTCTATAACCTCACTCAAGATTGCCCCCAAAAAAACAAAAAAGAATTGAAATCACGCATAATGCTAAACTTCAGAATTTGGAAGAAAAAAAAAGAAACCAAAAAAGCCAAACACATTGGAATTCAGGTAAAATAAAGGAAATAGATGTTTACATGCGAAAATCTCAAAAGATTCATTATATTTACCTGATAATCAAAAATATCGGAAGGAATTTCTTGAAAAGTGACATCAGGAATAGGAACGAGCTTCATGCGCTCCCTAACAATTTCCATGCCCACCGCCGAATCATCCTCAAAATTGTCGTCCTTGTCAGGCCCCTCCGTTTCCAATTTCCTTTTGCCAAGCATATCTCGAAAACAAAAAGAAAAATTAACACACGGGAATCGAACCCGGAAAACTCATACTAAGGGGGCTTTGATTGAATAGCAGTCAATATAGACAATTTATCTCTATTTTGTGGCACGAATTTAGAAGATGAGTAAATTCTCGTCATTAGAGTATGAAATGGTTAATAGAGTATGGAAAAGCAGTGTGATGACAAGGATTTATCTGAAATGTGATTGCAAGGGTTTATCTTAAATCCCGTTAAATACGGTGCCGCCGCTCAAATCTTTTTAACACTGTCGCTTATAAAATGATTCAACCCAAGTTATATACGCTGCAAACTAAAGTAGCAGTACCTGGAGAAGGACTTCCTAAAATAGTTTAGCAGTTTTTTTGGAGCATTTTACAATAGTTCTATAAGTTTTATAGTAGTAGGCAAAAAAATTTGAAGTTTAGGGGATGAAAAATAATTGGAAAAAAAACTTTGAAATCTGAAAATATCATAAGATTTATAGGGTGGAATTAAAATTGTAGATGTTTCATACGTGGAAATTTCCATCTCCACCTCCAAGATGCTAAATTCTAAGAATTGAAAAGTAGGGGCTTTATTTATTTGACTTGGATTTTAGTCTATCTTGTAACATATTTTTCCTCATTTTATAGGACTTTTTACTCCTTTAAAATAGATATTTGATAGCCCTTTGTGAGACCACTTTTTAAGGAAGATCAAGATAAATAACTTTTTTTAAATTGTAAATAGAAAGTCTTTTTAAAATTACAACTTTAAGTTAAAATCTTGTGTATTCAATTTATAGGTGTCGTGTTAAAATAGTCAAAGCATATTACAAAGTGTAGTGTAAGAAATTGTATATCTTATAATTTCACACTATGTAACGTCATCTCCTTTAGTTCATGATACAAAATCGTTTAAATATAAAATATTGACATCAAAATATGTCATGTCTAGCAAAATTTTGATGATCCTAGATTTTTAGTTCATTTTTTCTTAAATAGAAGCGCTACGCATAGACGTATGCACAACACACTAACATCTCACGGAAAATTGTGATTCAAGTGGTCATTAGAGTGTTACATTCTCGAGAATCTTTTAAATGTAACACTCCTATGTGGTAGTCACATTTGGCAGAAAAGTTGTAATTTGTTATTTTGTATAAAGGAAGTTTTTTTCTCTCTCTATCAAACATTTGTGTTACACTCTTAGCTCTACAACTCTCTTGAAGCTTTTCAAGTTTTCAAGCAAACAACATTCTTGGACACCTAGCATGTCACTTTTCAAGGTGGGATTGAGTAAGACAACACTATTGAAGCTTTTAAATCTACTTTGGATGTCTTTTACAACTTCCTATAATCACATTTCATTTTGTTGTCTTCTTCTCGTTGTTAGAAAGCTTTAGATGTTAGCAGTTAGATACTTATGGTGTTAGCAAAGTGTATTTAATCTATTATATGTATCTCTTTGGCATTACATCTTGCTTGTTTCCAATCTTTATCAATATCTTTAACAAAATCAATTCTGGTTGTCTGTGGAGATGGAAACACAAAAACTAAGGTTTGACTAAAGCAATCCTCTAAACAGCCAACCCCAAAAAAATTCTCCTTTTTTTCTCTATGTACAAGTTTTGTGGTTAGTGGAAGACAAGTATTTATGGCGATATCTCTTGCATTATGTTGTTTTCCATTTAAATTTTATAACTAGAGTGTTTTATAGTGTATTTTCTTTATTTCCATTTTTCACACTTTTTATGTGTAGTAGTCTCGTGATATATTTTTTATATGTGCATGTGTAGATTATAGAATATTATGTGCTTTCAATTCTTCATCTGTGTAGGACAAAAAAGCATTATGAGGATGTCCTACACGCTAGTGTCCATGGTTGAGACTCAAAAAAAGCCACAAAAGCATCTTCATAACTTGTACTTTCCATTTATGTTGTCACTTAGTTTCAATTTATGTTGCAGAAAGAGATATTCTAGGAATTCCTTTATAATTGGATAATTGTATTAAAATTATAATATTTAGGTTCATTTTCCAATTATAATCATTATAAAAGGATTTATTGGACAACATAGTAAAATTGTCTAATTCATCCTAATGCTAATGAAAGAATTTGGTTCTCAAGGAAGATTTCATTTTCTTTACTAGAACCAAATTTTCACATTACATTTTGGTGAACCCAACATGTTGCACCACTTCTTAGTTGTTGTGGTTCACTACATTACACAACAAAAACAAAAAAGCAACTGCTAAAATATATTTTGATTGTAGTACATATACTAAAGTTAGAGTGAATGTCGTAAAGAATCTTATGAACTTTACAACCCAATCTCTTTCTTTTGGTAACAGAGTTAGAATAAGTATTCACAATCTAAACATGTCACTTTTAGGACCTTTTACAACTCCTATCTGAAGTACATTGGATTTTCCTAAAGAACAATTCACAACAAGCATGCCTAATTATCCAAATTCTCCTCCTAACTATATTTCTACTAATCTTGCTTCACCAACTATCTCATCTCCCTCTTCGAGCAATAGTGTTGATCATGACATTTCTCTAAGGGTTGGTTTTGAATAGATTCAAACTTTGGAAGAAAACTTACATGACTTTCAAAATGCTTTATCCAATGATATGTTTGCATAAGGTGCACCTATTATGGATAATATCCATAGTATGTTGATTTTTGATAACAAAACACTTGAGTTTCTTTGGAGTTTGGTGCACATTGTCCATAGCAATGCCCCCTCCTATACTTCAATCTTGGGGAATCCACATGATTCACATTTTAACATTATTGGCACATAATTATTTATTTTGATGCTAGTGCCTACTATCCATATGGTGACAACATCACCTATGGTCACAGTAGCTCGGCCTTCTTTAGGTTTCTTTGTGGGTTGTTCCTTTGGTTTTTCCTCTAGCTTTCTTGGGTAAGGTATTGGTGCTTCTCAACCCCTTATCTCTACCACCACAATATTTGTAGCCACGCAAACTTCCACAATCCAAACCTCCACTACTTATACCCATACAACAAATCTTGTCTTAAACCAACTTTTACAAAAGGTTGGTTAATTGCAAACTCAAATCGCTAATTTATCCAACCATTAATTCAGTCATATTACAGATGCATTCCATTAGCCTTGCATATCCTTAAGACACCTCTTCCTCAAGGATTTGAAGCACCTCAATTCAAGAAATACAGTGGAAAATGGGACCCTCAGAGTCATATTTTTACATTCACTACATTATGTAGTGATTTTACCTTTTAGGATGTGTTGTTAGTTAAATTCTTCTCAAAAAAATTGAAAGATACTATGTTGGATTGGTTTTTCCCCCTTCTTGATAATTCAATACACATTTGAACAATTAATCAATCAATTCCTCCAACATTTCCAGATGAATATTGGACCGCAAATCATGTGCATTGGTCTCGTCCATTATAATCAAGGACCTAGTGAGAAAGTAATTAATTTCATTTTCAAATACCAATCATTATTTCTATAAATTCCTTATGCGCTCCCAAATTTTGATGTGCATTATGTATTTATGAGAAATTTGTAGCTAATGCTTAGGGATAAAATCATATTGAAATATAATTATTTTATTCATCTTTTCACTTTCAAGAGATTATCAATAGATTGTTAATCAATATGGGGGCTTAACCTCATCGACTCACTCCAATAACCAGGGTGGTGCATCTTCTTCTACAAATTATAAAAGAACCAAAACTTTTAATCTACAAATAAGCGTAAGTACTATATCAAAGGATCTTGAGGTCTCAGTTTCAGTACCTCGAAGGCATAGATCATTTACAAAATTATCTTATTCTTTATATAGTATTATGCAGAATATATTAAAAGATAAGTTAATTTCACTTCCTAAAATCAAACCACTTCCAATTAATTAGTCTTGTCTATCTTAGTATGATCCAAAAAAAAATGTCAGTTTCATCATCTTTTGGGGCATGATATTGAGTAGTGTATGTGTCTTTGTCATTTGGTACAAGAACACATTGATGCAAGTAACATCTGAATACATGAAAAGAAATAAAGCACTAACAAATTAGTTGTTAAGTTGAATCAAGAGCTTCAAATCTATACTAATCCTTTCCCTTCACATTCTACTAACTTTGTTTTGGCCAATACTTTGTCTTCTATAACTTATGAAAGCAAAATGAAACAAATGACGGGTATGGTTGATATTTCCATTGAATCACATCTAGCACACAATTTCACCATGCCTACCATATCTTTTTCTACAAAATATTTTCCCATTACTATAGATAATGAACCTCTTTATATCCCTACTAATTTTAATTGCAACATGCCCATTGTTTTTTCTATGTTTTACTCAAAAGTGAAAGTTTATGCTACTAACATTATAAGCAATAATTTTTTTTCCTTTTCACATGAATAACAAGATGCACATTTGAAACATAACCATTTCAAACTTTCCCATTGCATAACAAAGGATCATTTCAATAATTCAATTAACGATTTCACATTACATAATTTCATGATAATATTTCCCATTTACAATTTCTCAATAAGAATAGAGATACATGTTTACATTCATAGTTTCTATGAGCTCAATGATATATATATATATATAGATCTAGATGTCACCAATGTTGGTGCATACCTCCTAGATGTTCCCATCACTAGTGCATACATACTAGGTGTCCCCAACTTGCGCTACATCCTCAAATCTTGGCCACCAACTGTATGAGGGAGAGCATCACTCAAGTGATTTTCCACCAACCATGGACTTATTGTGATCCCCTGCACATCCACCTAACTAGTAAGATGGCCTTACCCTTCGATGAAGAGATTGGTTTGGTAACCCCATAATCCTGAACTTCCTAAGCATAATGTTGTGTCCTACATATCTAGAGCTACCATACATTGGTTTCCCTGCCTATAATGCAATCATGGATCATAGTGAACTGACAGTGTAAACAATGGATACTTACACTACTTTGGCCAAAGAATTTGACACCCAGTACTTTGAGTGAGAGTCATCTGTCCACCCACACTCAAGCTCGATTTGTATTAATCATAAACAAAACACACATTCAATCTAAGGTGATAACATAACAAATGCTCAACAAAGTAATTCCCTTAACCATGGATTACCCCAACCCCAGGAATATATAAGTTCATAAAAAAATGATTATCTAGGTTACACCCTTTCCCATGGATTCCTCTAACCCCAAGTATAACCAAACTAATCATACATGTACACACACTAGTTTCTAACTAGGTTACCCCATTTCCCATGGATTTCACTAACCCAAGGAATAACCATGCTAACCTCTTAAGTTCAAAATAAAATTTTCATAAAAGCACTATAAGATAGCAACATATTCCACATCATGCAATATCTATATATAGACTTAACAAACTAAGTATAGTTGTAATAGCATATAAGCCACACATAATTCTCATAATATTAATGTATTCCCAAATAATAGGGTTTCACTAATTCGAGACTTCAATCAAGAATTTACACAAGAATATTCCATTCTAGGAAATAACTAAGTTCATAAGAACAAGCATATCATGCATTCCAAGATTATGCCAAACTAGGAAATAACAAAGTTCATAAGAACAAGTATATCATGCATTCCATAAAAGAAATCTTTTCTAAACAAAGGCATTTATAAACCAATAACCTTTTAAGCATAAATAAAGGAGGAATATAATTCAGTATTATTGGATATAGATTTCCAACTGATAATGCTACTTTTCAATCTCAGCCTCCACAATCACAAATGCTACTCCTTCTATGTTCAAATAGACTCCAAAATCTAGCCTCTTCTCAAGGATTCTCAACAAACTTAACTCACAAATAATTCTCTCTCTTTCACTAGAACTCACACAATAATGCATGCACATAAATTACAATAGAAAATCAACAGAGAAATCAGATTGAAAACTGTAACAAATGGTAGAGAGAGCACCTCTACATATACTAAATTTTGAGCTTCCAAAGGCTACAAACAAGCTAACAATTTTTCCACCTTCCTACTCACATGCAACAACTCAGCTAATTAAACTCTCAAATTGCAACACATGATAGTCCTCATATTTCCAATGGCCAAGTCGACTTCATTCTTTGAGACAATATGACTCTTTTATTGAGTCAAGGGATAGTGATGCCTCTCTACAAGTTTTGTATTTAGTTTGCAAGTTGACTACCCTCTCAAATCTTGATCATCTATTCTTTGACTAAGTTTTATGGTTATCATATTTCTTTACTAGATTTTGGCATGGGTTTAAGAATTCTCATTGGTTTCACACTCTACAAATTTGGTGTCACATAATCATATTTTAGTGCCCTCTATTATAGTGTAGTCCAATACTTATTCAACATTGTAAAATCTGCATTCATTCCATTTGCAATGTATAAATTGTATTTCCATTTCCATGCATGGTTTATAAGTCTTTATTGACTTATTCTTAGCTTGCTTCAAGTGCACAACACTTATGATTTGGTTATTATTCACATATAAAACAATATATTAATGTTTTATCCTTTTCATATATGCAATGTTATAAAATGTGCTATATTTAATACAATGTGCTTTCAATATATATCAAACATTTTATATATAATATATATTATTAATATATATATAAGCATGTCACATGCTTATTAAATACATCAATTGTCAATTGATATATAAAAACATATATATTCATGTACTCATCGATCGATGTATATACATAAAGTATATATATATCACATTTGTCCAATCGACATTCCCATGCATATGGGTTATCCGTTCATGAGCATGTGTAGGTACATCTACTTACGTATACTCATGCACACATATACTCATATGTACGAGTTATCGTAGACATGTATATATATGCATATATGCATTCTATGTATATACTTCATCGATTAACATATAAATATTAACACACAAAGAAGAACTTATTCTCAACCTAAAGACTCAATCACATACCTTCAATCAAAACATTCATATAACAAGATCATAACCCAATACAAAACATTCACAAACCCTGATGGAAGGTTACTTACCATTTCTCGAACTATCTTAATCAACTAGACCAATTAGGAAGTGAGTGTGTGTATGCTCGATTAGGTTCATCAAGTTTACCAAACCAAGTTCTTCTCCTGAGTGATACTCCCCCTCTCTTCTGCAGGTTCAAATCTATTCCTACATCTAGCTTGGTACATCAGAACAATAGATAGCTGATAACAATACATTCACATGCATCATAAATTTTATCTTTAGAACATTATAAAATATCGACTTGATTAAACATTCATTCAACATATTTCCATCAAGATTCATATAAAAAACACATTCATATATTAAAGCATTTTAACCAAATAAGGTGATAGTAAATAGGTATTAACACTTGGGGTGTAACACTAACGAGAAGATCATTCACGGTGTTATCATTTATTTTGCTAGCAGAGTGAATATTACTGTAGAAGAAATTCTCTTTATCAATGGATTCCATAAATAAAAATATGATGATTCTTCAATGATTATTTGTGCACGCGAAGGTATCTCTCTTCCTTATATGGGTTTCATCATTTTGATGGTCCAAGTTGGACCCCAAGTCAGTGGAAACCACATTTTTTGTTACCCCCAAATTTGACTTGTTTAGAGAGAAGTTAGGAATTCCATGGCTAACTTCCATAAACACAATTGCTTATATGGTACACAAATGTCTATAATTTCCTCATGACCATACAATGCATACTATACAACACACAAGATATAGGTTGCTTGTGTCAAATGGAGGATTCTCTTGATCATTTTTGGCCATTGACTTTAGATCTTATTCAACCTTGTAGTGATATACAATTTAAAGCATATTCTAAATTCAAAGTGGATTGTTTAGTACCTTCTTTTGTAGCCCCTTCATCTTCTTCCTATCTAGTGGTTACTTCCCCTTTGATCATTCCATCACAATAACATGTTTTTGTCCCTATGCTTACCTCTTCAGCAGCTAAGGATAAGCATGCTCCGTTAAGTAGACCTCTTGTATCCCCTAAAGTTTCCCAACCTTAGATGACACCTCTTGTTCCCCAAAATATTAGTTTTGGCAATTGAGGAAAGGTGCCTATATTGGGTAAATCTTCCCTTTAGATATTCTCTCTTGTGGATCCTACTATTCCTAGACCTACCCCTTTGGTAGTGAAAGGAAAGTAGCCTTACGGACAAAAATATTCTCATGCACCACCCATGTCTTTCCCTCTAGCGTTTCATTTTGTTCCTTTCAATACCCTCATGATAGAAAGAGGAAAGGCACCAATGATGTAGGTTATGGATCGTGCACCCCAAATATCTCTCCCTTTGCTACTAGGATTATTCTTCCTTCTATTCCAAAAGTGAAGACAACCCCATGCAATTGGAGCAGAGTGATCCCCTTTTGATGGTTTTGCATGGACCTCATCTCAACATAATCAAATTGCACGTGAGTGTAAGCATCACCAATGTGTGTTTCCCCATGAGTAGGTTGCTATACAAATGTTTGATTCAGAACATCCTCCTCTAATGCGGCCACCTCCAAATTCGGTTATGCCTTCTCCTCCATCTCCACTGATAGTGATTGTTTCTTCTGCACCACCTCCCATTCCTTCTCAAGATCTTGATGAACCTCACCCAAAGAGGGTGAAAGTATTCTTGGATCCTTCAATGGAACCACCTCTAATTCCAAATCTTTCTAGCTTTCCACTATTTACTCAGCCAATAGATGTGTCAAACACATTTATAATATCTAGTGCCACACTTTCTAATTTAGTACCATTCCAACGTACCTATCATAAAGTTTTTCCAAATGTTATTTTCCTTACCACCATTAACATTAATTATCACCTACCCACCTCCCAAGATAAAACCATAGCACTATCCAACTCCACCCCATCACAAAAAAAAATTAATCCACCTTCTCCACCATGTTTAAATCATTATTCATCAATTTTCTTCACAAAAGAAGTGCAAAATTATTATGTGCCTATTACTGCTCCTATCCATGTAAGTAGTCGTGACAATCCTCTTCTCATATATTCAAATAGTGATTCACCAGCTTCTCCTCATGGGGAGAAATTATTTGAGTCCATCAGAGATATTCCAACGTTGTTTATAATTTTCACAAAATCGTTGACACTCACTATAGATGATATTCTAGATTATGTTGCAATTGTAGCTAATTCTTTAGCTCTTGTTGTGGGTGAGATGCCTAGTATTGCTTTAAAAATTCTTCCTTTACATGCTTGACCTCCCTCCTCTTATGATCAAGATTGGGAGACCAATGATTTATTTGAGTGTGTGATTTCTTTATGTTTTTCCCCATGCTTGTTTTTGTGTGTATGTTAATCTTATATGTTGAGACTTTGTGCCACCCTTGTTTTCCCATTGTTGATAATTGATCTGAGATATCTTTTGTGAGTATTTGGGTTAGTTGCACTTCTATGTACCCAAATCCAAAATATATCAAAATTAGATGTGTTTGAGTCTTTTGAGCTTTTCATCTTGTAAAATTCCCAAATGGGTATCCCTAGTTAAAATTTGATGGATTTTGGATGAAACTCGGATAAGTTACATGCTTGTAGGTTTTTGGATCTTCTACTAGCCTATTGCAAGAATTTTGTGTGCATCTGGTTGTGCGGTAGTTTCCAAGCGAATAGGTTTGAAGGTCAAAAGGTGTAGTTCAAATGTAGGTTCGCTACTTGCATAGGCTTGATGTCAACATAGTTTCTACATGGCCCCTATGGACTGAGGATCGTCAGGGTGGGTCAATTACACTTGATCCATGATGAATCGAAGCAAAACTTAGCCACTAAACCTCAATCACAAACAAGATCATTCAAATTGAAAGTTAAACTAAACATTTATTGAAATTGAAAGTTACAAAGTATAAAAACAATTAAATTTCTACTCTAACCCATTTGAAATTTATCCTGTTTTCGAATTGGTGTCATGTTGATGTGGAACAATGACCCTTTCCCAATCTCGTGATTAGTGAGCATGTTTCAATCGATTCTATGGAAGAGAATCAATGAAACCATTGTGATAAATTGATGAAAACCTGATTTATGCTAAATTGAACATTATGCAAGCTAAATTAACATGATTTTATGCTAAAATTGATCTAATTATGCAATTGCTAAGCTAATCTAAGCTAATTCTAAGCTAAAAGATGGAAAACCTAATTTATAAACAAACTAGGATGGATGTATGTAAGCCATTAATGGATGTATTAAGCTATTTATACAACTAAAATTAACTAAAATTAGCTAAAAGTGAATAAATTGAGAGTGTGAATGCAAGTGATTTCAACAACATGAGTTTGCAATCGAAAAATGGATCCATTTGTCTCCAAATAGTGCCTTATTTATAGGAGAGAAAATGAGAAATGGAGGGTTGAGATCAAAAAGATTAATCAACGGTCCAAGATGAAGGAGATGAGAGGTATGGATCATTGATTCTTATCAACGAATTAGAATGCATGATGGGATTTAATCAAGGTATTGCATTTGCTTCAAACAAACACACTTTTGACCTACTCACACAGGTTAAAGGTGACTTGTTCAAAAGGTTAAAGGTTAAAACTTGCATTAGAAGCTAAGTGAAAATATCCCTTTTTCAAATGATGGAGGAATAAGAATATTCCTTGGAATATTCATTTGGGTGAGGATAAAAGGTATTTTGCAATTAAAAGAAATTCTTAATTGTGCAAAAAGGATAAGGAATATTCCCCTTTTAGAGGAAAATTAGTTTAATTGCTAATTAAACAAGGTTTAATTATGCAATTAGGGGATTTGGAGGAATTAAAGTGATATTCATTAAATTAAATGATTTAATGAATGGGGGAGGGATGAAATGATATTGAATTAAATAACTTAGGGTTATTTAATTAAATGAGATGACTTAGGAAATTAAATTAAATATTTTGATTTAATTAATTTAATGAGATGAAATGTTAGCACGAAGGGGGGATGAATTAACCCGAATTGATGAATTAGGTTAATGGATGAAAATGATGCCATTAATTAAATTAGATAAGTTAATTTAATTAATTAAACAAAAAGAGGATGGGTTGAAAGAGGAAATAATGTTAGTAAACCTATTTCAAGTGTATGATATCGTTTAGGACATTTTTTAGTGTTTACATTTT